>PNEQ01016347.1:0-33755 GCA_003012365.1 Medauroidea extradentata
TTTATCGTAGCAGTTTTAATTTTTTTGCATAAATGCATTTCTTAAGATTTAAAACTCCAGTGCTTCAGCATATTTGCCAATTTATGAGTGTGCGGTACTATTGTGACGGAATAGTTTGCATCATCATTCGTAATTGTTTGTGTAATCCTTATGGAAGAAAACATTCCCGATAAGATCATATTGAATTGAACTGGCAACCTCGCAGACATGGCCCGAATCACGCATGTTTGCAACAAAAAAAAAAAGGTATAGTTGAGATTTAAATTGTCAAGTTCGTAAATGTTGCATGCTATTTTGTAGACTAGAGCAAAAATATGTTTTTGTAAAAGGCTTCTATTTTTTTCTAAACAAATTTGCCGAACGTAACTTTAAAAAAGTGCAACGATCGTGCCATGTGTCTTACAGTAATAGTCGGGTGCGGCGTGACTAATTGCTGATAAAAATGGTTTTAAATGTTTTTAAATCCTTTCGTGTTGTCCGTCTACAAACACAACGAAACGTAAAAATAAACATAGGTTGTAGCCGAAAATGTTTTTAAATTTATGTTAATATATGTAGTATGTACGGGAAAATTTGTAGAGACGATTTTTGTTCATTATTTTGTTGCGAACAACTTTTGTCCCGTAAAAATTTTTCTTGCTGTGCACCGTTTTTGAGATATTACGCAAAATGCGTGCATTTTTGCAATGTTATAGAACCTACATTTTTTAAAAATTGTTGTTGCCTGCGAAAAATAAATCTGATTTAATTAACGGACGTTCTGTATAACGGACATTTTCCAAGAACGTAACCTGTCCGTTAATCGAGGACTTACTGTACTACGATAGTAATAGTAATATTTTTAACAAATTGCCAAAACATTTACAAGAATTGTTTTTCTCAGATCCTAACCTTTTCATGCTTTTTATTCAGTAGAAGAGAGTAAGATCATAAACATTAAATCACATACTACGTACTGTAGCTACTTCTTATACAATGCAACGCGTATGCCTGGTTTTTTTAATGAAGACGTGGTGCCACCAATGGTGGCTAAACATTTGTTCAAGAATAATGAAGAAAGTTAAATACTTTTATTGTATATAAATGTATAACTTTATCATCTGTAACTTATAAGACTTGCCCAATATCTTTGTACCATTACGTATGGAAAAAAGATCATACTGATGCAATAAAACAAACAAACAGTTTACTGTCACATTTTGACAAATTTATTTTCTCCAAGACTCTGTACCAATTTTGGTAGCCCCAGCTCTCACACTTTCTATTATTTTTCAATAAATTTCCCGTTACGACGTATGGACACGTGCAAACATGGTAATGATGCAATACTGTTACAGCTTCTGTACCAGGCACCAGTTCCACAGTCAACAGCAAATGCAGTGTGGCTGCGTAGTTTCCACGTACTACAGGAACGCATTGTGGATGGTTGTCACTGCATTCGGAACACACCTGGAATTTTTTAACGTGTACGGGCATCGATGCGAAGACGTGCTGAAGCCTGCTTTCACATGAACGACGCCCATTTCGAACACTTGTTGTAATGTCTTCGTCCACATGTGCAGCATTTGGACGTTTTGATCCTCGGGATTACTGGTATTATAGCATTCCTGTCGTAACATGTCATATTGGGAAAACCGTTGGTTTCCTGAACTATGGTTAGCATTATTTGTTTGTTTCATCGTCCTCGACACACCCCTTTCGTTTGTACCTATAATTACCAAACATCCTGTGTATGTATAAACCACGGCCGTAGAAGAACAGGTCTCGACACTCGCCTGGAAACTTGACCCACTTGTTTGGCTGCAGTTCACCAAGTTACCGATAATGCTATACATTTTTGGCGCTGTAATCCAGGCGGTCGAGCTCAAACTCCGCCTACTTCCCTCCCACTAAGATAAACAATTTATCAAAACGTATTTTTTTATCATTTTATGAAATAGTACTCCTTTCGCTCACAATTTTAAAGCATGATTCCAGCAATCTTTATTTACTTTATAATGTTAACAATGGAAAAATGTGAGCGGAGTTTGAGTCCGACCGCCCGGATTACAGCGCAAAAAAGTACAACATTCTCGGTACCTTGACGAACTACAGCCAAACAACAAGGGGGGTCAAGCAAAATACATTGGCAGATAGGCGAGTGTCCAGACCTGTTTGTCTACGACCATGGTATAAACACATACATAGCATGACGTACGCTACAGTGCATAGCGCGTGAGTTGGATCACGTTCAGGGGTGCCATTTCAGGTTTTTCTAGGGAGGGGGGGGGGGCAAAATTTTGTTTTCCGGCGACAGTGACCTTGTTGCATCATTTTTATTAATTAAGCATGTATAAATTGTATACTTTAATAATAAAACTTCAGTTTTATGTGCTTAAGTTAGCATTATTTAAATTTAAAAACACAAAAAATATATTTATACACATAAAATTCTAAATCCAGGGGAGGCATTTGCCCCCCCCCCCTGTGGCCCCAAATGGCGCCCCCTATCACATTACTGTGGAATGCTACATCGGATAATGTGAACCGCCCTGTTATCTATGACTCTCCGGTAATGTAGCTGCCAATAATAGTTGCAATGGCATTCCACAGAACATTATCCAGCCTGTGCTGTACGTCATGTAATGTGAACTGCAGTACAGTAAGCGCATTTTCAGACATATGTTCACGTAACATTTTCTTTCCTCTAGAGGTGAGTATTGTTACCCTAAAAAGGAACACTACAATTTGCAAAATTCTGTATACAATCGGTTAATTGACACAGATTTACAGTGGATATCTGGTTTCAAGCTATGTAGACTATACACTGCCCATTGGTATTAGCATTTGATAAATGTACGTATGTTGCAACCACAAGTATTTTTCATTTTTACGAGACATGTATTACCAGTGTAGTGAGTTCGAGGACGGTGTATGTTGTGGTACCTAGACAGTCTTAGTATTTTTGTCTAGTAGCTATTTAATGCGTGTAATCACGACAGTGGCTGCAGGAGGTTGGCACTCTGTGTTTAGAGTTTTGTCGTTACTATTTGGCTTCACGAAATATTACAATATCTAATTAATCTGTGTGAATAGACATGGTGAGCAATCCTCCAGGGATGTTCAATTCTGTGAGTATACTATCTCCTGCCAAATACATGCCCTTGTCACCCGAGTTTATCAAGTATGAATGACTCCTGCTTTCATTTTGTTGTTATTCCAAGGAACATAAATGTAAATACTGGCGTGTGTTTTTGAAATACTGTGATTATGGTTAAACATTTTCCCCAATTGTTTACAAGTTTCATCACAGAAATACGTGTTCAAAATCTAAAAGGTCATCGTCCAGACAAATCAAATGTGCCATCAACATGTTGAAACGAAAACTTATGTGATGTCTGTTTCGAATAGCGCTTTGTGTCTAAATTGTTCCTTAATATTTCCAATGAAAAAAATTTTCTATTTTGTTTGTAGAATTTGCCTGTGAACTAAATCATCAAGTAAGAATGCACAATTACTTAAAAGGTTTTCGAGCACTGCAGTGTTTTCAGTTACATTAAAGTGAAATAGACAAATCAGTTCGATTCTCCACTTTAATGTCTTCAGACATTAATTTTTGTATTGTAATTGGATTATATATATACTGGTACATTTTAAGAAAGGCTACGAACATCAAACCGTCTTATTATTATAGAATATTGTGTAGTTATAACTTCCAAGTGCTTGAGCAAGAGTCATGTGATGTGAGGAATCATTTATGAACTGTCACACATGTCTAACCAACAGCGAAATAATTTTCAGCAGAACCTTAAACATCTTCCAACATTTTTAATTACAGGAATATACAGGCTGGCCCAAGAGGAAAAGGCAATTTAGGTCGATGGTGGGCTCTGTGATAACTTGTGAAATCATTGTCACTGGACCACAAAATTACGCGACATAAAATGGTACGGTATTGTAGGCTAATATTACTACTGACACGAAAAAAAAAAAAAAAAAGAAACGTTTATGTTATTCATATGCATTACAATCTTCTTGTCACCGAAACGAGAAACATTTAAACAGTGCTAGCTCGACAAACATTTTCATATCGACTCCATGTTCATATTAACTTTTTTGATCACAATGCCCAGTACTGTCACTCTCTAGAATATTACCTTTCCTCCGGGTCATTCTGAGTAATGGGGCCCATAACTAAACAACCAACGAATGTGCTTGTTTACTGGTGTGTAGCAGGTACCTACATATTTACTTTGATCTCCTCAGATAGACCAGACGGTTTTGTCGTACTCTTATCTTTAATGGTTTTGTATATGCGTTTGCAAGGAATTAATTTTCTGATTCGTACACACCATGATTTTTTCTCAGCGTTGCGGTATTTATTACGTCGCGTGGCCTTTTTTTTTTATGTAGCATTGCAGTTAGTCGTCTCACTATTCTTTCGTTGCCTTTTGGTTTTGTATATTTTTATCCTGAGCAGCTTGAAATGCAAATATTTTCTTAATTTGTTCGTAGAAGATATTTTCTTGTTTTATTGGCCTTTAGATTTTATAATTCCAGTTTTTTTTTACTACGTTTATTTTATTAGTTTTCCTTTTTTTTTTCCGTTGGAAATTACCACAGTTCAGAATGCTGTAGTAGTACAAAGAATATTTTTGTAAATTACGGTTTGGTATTTTTTTATTATATTTAAATAATAAACAGGGACTCTTTACAGACCACACTGTAGTGCTTCCCGTTCCCCAGAAATCGTACATAAATAAAATTACATTTGTATTTTTTCACGCCGGTTTCCTCATGCCTTATTTTACGGACTGTGTTTTACTAACACCAGAGTGAATGGTGTTTTGCTGCTTCGGGATAAACTGATGTGGAAATGTTAGTTCCTTTTTTTCAATCAGAGATATCACCAGTGTGCGCATAAGCGACGAAGCTTGAATCCTCCTGACGAGGAACTGAAAACAACCTGTTAGTTTCTCTCTTGAGCAACGTCGTCTTCCTTGCATCCGTTTTGATATTTAAACTCTCGTCACCATTATAAACACCGCCTTTAGTACCATTCCTCTGGCCCTGCTCGCATAGTTGAAGGTCTACGACGACTTTGCGTGTCAATTCACAACCCATTTGACCGTCTGCCAAGACTGTTCCAGATCCTGGTGATACCGTCCTCCCTGACAGCAGAACGTCTAATAGGACGGCTTGCAGGCTTGGGATGGGCAAACGCGTTTATGGGACGGGTCGATTTTCCAAATGAGACGTCAGTAAAATAAACTGTTGTGCTCAGAAATGCTGAAGACGAAATCAGAATTTCCCGTGCGGCACATGAGAATTGTGAATAGCCCAGGCGGTAAATAACAAGACGGCACGAGCACAGGGACGTCATTTAAGGGTTGCGCAGGGGGGAGGCAAACGCCCCCCTCCCCTGGATTTAGAATTTTAAGTGTATAAAATATATTTATTGTATTTTGTAGTTAAAATAATGCGATATTTAGCACATAAAACTGCAATTATTAAAGTTTCTAATTTATACATGCTTAATTAATAAAAAAGATGCAACAAGATCACTGTCGCTGAAAAAAAAATCTTGTCCCCCCCCCCCAAGAAAAACCAGAAATGACGCCCCTGCTGGAGCATTTAATTTCTGAATTTGTAAAGAAATAAGGTAGTCACTGAGACTTCCCTGAAAGTAAATCAATTTATACTCATGAAAATTAAGCTGATACACTGGAAGGAATGTGTTAAGGAACAGCGCCACTGTCAACACAGAATCAGGGACGGGAATTTTGTTCTGATAATCCCAAGTACAACTGGCTTGGTCCTGAACAACTGCCTCCTGAAAGAGAAAGAAGCAAGATGCCATCCGAACAAGCAGTCCTACGTTAAGTGAGACGTACATAAGAGATTCTCGTACTGAAAGTATGAATGTCGTTTCACACGTTTCTTAGTCTCTGGGTCTGATTATTAATATTCTCAAGCGCTTACTTAAAGATGGGGTCCAGACAGCATAAGTTTCGTCGTACAGTGATAGAGCACTGTATTTTCTACGGCTTCCTACTTAGGCGGCGAGAGAAGCATTTTGAACACATATGCGTGGAGAGAAATAAAGTGGTGTTTAATGCGAGCAGTAACGGTGCCCTGTTGATAAACGTTCATGGCTTGAAGTCATTTCGCCGCGGGAATAAGAAAGATTTATAAAGGTGACTTTCTCCAAACATGCATCCGTCATTCCGACTGTAAAGTCGTGGTCGGCTAACTTCTTATAATTACACGGGTAGTCATGGCCAGTCAAAAAAATCTAATTTTCACTATCGTTATTTGACGTAGGTTTCCATCTTAGCTTAGTTTTCATATTAATGTACGGCTGGCTGTTTTTAATTCGATGCAGTTAAATGATATTGTGTTCTACGTCGTGTGTGTTTCTAATTTATTACGGGTGCGTCTCGTACCTTGTTTTGTCTTCTCATCTAAAGAAGACTATCGCAGCCAGTGTGACCTATACGCCACTGCATGGCGCCACTGCATTGCGATGGCGTAGAGTCATAATTATCCGCTTAGTCATTCACATTTTGTATAAAATCCAAGTGTTATTTATGTAAATACAATGCATATCCTGGAATTTTGTAATGGTAAAGGTTAGTATTTCTTATTATATACATGGACTTACTTATTTAACTTGATGAGTTGGTCACTCTGACCTTGCTCGATTGAATGTTAATTACATTTTTATCGAGGAAGTAAAATATGTATTACCAACTGATAAATTATTTTGAACATACGCAATTGTGAGCTAATAATTTTAGAACGTCGCTGCAAACCCACAATAAAAAACAAATTATTTAACACTAAAAATAAACAAATACAAAATTGGAATCCTGAGTGAGTGATTTTGGTCAGAGCTTAAGATCGAGGTCTTTAGTGCTGGTGGTGGGTGACATGAGGTGAGTATAGAGCAGCGCCGGAATGAAAGGGCGGGGGAAACGGGAGATCCCCGAGAAAACCCGCCGGCAAATGGCTTCGTCTGGCACGAATCCCACATGCGAAATCCAGGGACCGAACCCACTGGGAATCGAACCCGGATCGCCTTGGTGGGAGGCGAATGGTCTGACTCTTTGTAATCTAGACTGGCTATTGTCAACTAATATATAACATACGTATACAAAATTTCTTGAAAGATAATGGCCGGCAGGTCCATAAAGACGAAACTAAAAAGATAAGAAAGAAGAACAGGAAAGTAACAAAAACAGCGTGTGTGAAAAAGGTCACAAAACTGGATATTAAGGACAAGGGCTACAATAACAGACACAACGACTGGGATAGGTGTATTCACAGACATCACAATGAATTTAATGCAGACTAAAAATAATAGCAAGTCATCCTTCGACAACAAATGCAACACGTTTCGAGAACTGGAATCAGTTCTCGTCTTTATACACAACAATGGGAGTGCAGCTCTTTTCTGATTGGTCGCCTAGCCTGAAATGGGCTCTATGTTGTGGTAGTTTATCGTTTTGTATATTTTTAAGTAATTAGTTATTGTGTTTTATTATGTGGTTTCAGCGACTTAAAAATACGCTCGCAATTGACTAGAGACATGGGAAATTTACGTTATGATGACAGACTATACTTTACTGTTCTGTACATACCAGAGCACACAATAGGGTTATTTATGGTCCGTCGCGTCCGCCAATTTTTTGGCTCGTTTCGTCTGTCATAAATGCTAGCGATTTACAATAACGTGTCATTCGTCCGTCGTTATTCCTTTAATTTGCAATGCTACCAATGTACAAACAGGAAACTTTTGTGGGAAATAAAAACATTCCCTTAAGTAGATTATTTATTTTTACAGTTAATCAATCTATAACTGCTAATAATTGCAACCACTGTTCTTCCCCACAAAGAAAATTTACGAGCATAATTATTTAACAATTTAATTACTTATTGTGCAATGTGAGTAAGCATTATGTAAAAAGTAATTTCAGTTGGTGTTTTAATTTTTCCCGAATGCCAAAAATATCTCTACCGTATTTTAAAAATGAGTTTACAGCACTATCTATCTTATTAATAAAACTGTTAAAACAATCTTCGCCATCTTTAGAAGGCTGTAATATCACCCGTCCGTCCGTAAATAGTTAAAGTTTGGCAAGCTTTCGACGAACGGACGGGTAGGATTATTCCAGACTCCTGACGGGCTGGAAGTCACGTGATCGACGGATGGATGACGGGCGCGACGGATCGTTGTAAGTCCCCATTATGAGATTTCATTAGCCACAAGCCTATCTGATGTCATGTATGTGCGTGACCACCCTACGGGAGGGTGGTCACTGCCATAACCGATCTCTGAGGTACGCGCCGACACTATATGGAAATGTAGAACCGTTTTCAGTCTAATCTGCTGTTAGAAAATAGCTCGAATTTTGCGTGTGTCCAGCAAAGACGTATTTCTAGAAAAAATAATAATTCGCGTGTTCAATGGCATGCGTGTTAGAATTCACTGTCGTGTGTATAGTTGAACCCCGGCCGTTTGTTAAATAAGGTGCTTCTCACTGGAATAGTAGACAGTGAAAGAATATACGGAGCTTGGGTAGGGCAGTAGATTCTAACACACAAACCATTGAAATCGTGAAATATTCCTTTCCCTGTGTATAACTAGTATAAACTTACAGTTAAATCATACACAATAACTGCAAATATTTTCAAAGATCACAAACATTCTTGCTTAATGCAAGTGTATCTTAACATATACTATTTAGTTAAATCTCCATAACGTCTGTTATAGTATCATCTTTCTAAGAAATGGCTCCATAATTTGAAGTACGCAGAAGGCTTGCGACACAAACACTAGCCAATAGATTAGGTAAACATGTTTCCAAGTACGAAGATAAGCATACTTCTTTTCTATCGGATGTATAAAAATTTCATTGCTGAAATTGGCTTGAATTCTGTGTATTATATTGAAAAAGTATTGTCCTTTGTCTGACATGTTAACGGGTAAATGTAAATTCTCATAAATAAAGAGGATATTGAATAAGACAGAAATAATCTACTCAGGTGAGACCTATCAAGAAGGTGTAATTTAGGTTTATTGTAGGTTCCAAATTTGTCTCTAATTACATGGGTGACACTTTCAAAATTATTAAAACAGAGAACTACATTGTCTTCTGTGTGAAATTCCATGCATTTACACTGTATCTAAGACGGTTACTGTTGACTTTCAATACCGCACGAAACTTAAAATACCGTTCTCAAAGTTATTACATAATTTTTAGTGGAAAGACTCTTAAAGGTGTAGCCTGCAAATATTATATTTGTGTACACTGCCTAAAGGAGAGCATAACTAAGGAATGCTGAATTGAACAATCTCAGAAGTGTTTCGTCGCCATTATTTGCTTCCTCTAAACCAAGACTGAAATGTATAATTTTCTGTTATGACACAATCGAGAATGTCTGATTACGAAATTCTTATGCATTCTTTCACAACACCGTCAAATGCCATCCAGAGATAAAATTGTCGTGGTCGGCGCAGTTGCTTGGCTACCCTGGTTCAATTCCCGACGAGTTCGGTCTCCGGTTTATCGCATTTAGGAAAATTGGGAGACGTTGCCATTGCCCGGGTAGTTTTCTCGGGGTACTCCTGTTTCCTCTGATCTTCGCATTATGGCACCTATGCATCGTAGGGATCCATTTTATGTAATTTTTCAGGGTTCGGAAGACACCAACGGGGAGGGTGATGTTGTGATGTCCTGCCCTAAGTTACCCTCCATATATGCTATATTTTTTTAAAATTTTGTTTAGCTCTCTAAGGTGCAAGTATAACCGTTAATTAGCATTGGTATTCTTGTTCTTATCTTCCCAAAACTTCCTCATCTTTCATAATAGGCCTGTCGTCTTTCTTCTGTCTATGCGGTTTATGAATTTCAAGTTTCTTGCTGTTTGACACTTGGATGTAAACTTATTGGAAATTATCTTTTATGTATATGTAGTGAGTATAGTCCTTGTAGTTGGCAATGGAGAAATGTTGGCTTCTGTGTGGTCCTTTTCCGAGTGTACTAACCAGCGTACTTTGGTTTGTCGATTTACACTGATAATGAGGAAGATTTTCTTGGTCAATCACAAGGCATCCATTCTGGCTATACGTCCACAGCATTTCATATACCTCTTGCCTGCGACTGCACTGAATCTCTCAGTTAATGCGTAGAGTTCTTCTGAGCTTTGTCGCATCCAGGTGTCAATTTGTTACTTGGGTCCGAATATTTTCCTCAGTGTCTGCCGTTCCATTTTCTCGATGCCCTTGATCTTGATCCGCTATTATATTATTATTGGTATTATTACTATCATCACCATCATTATAATAATCATCATTAGTAGTGGTGGTATTGAATTGGTTGCGTACGCTGTTATGGGCGTGGCTAGTCGATTAATGTGCCGTACTAGTGCACGCCAGCATTGTGCGAGACGAACAGTCTCAGAAAATGCTCCGAGGTAACTGGCTCGCAGCCTCCACGAAGAAATTGTCTTCTACGTCGTCTGAGATGATGAAGTGTACAGCACTCCTAAGTTTAATATGATTTAATGCTTCACATGCCGCAACATATGAGACAGCGCCGGAGCAATTGTTGTTACTCACGTAAATAGTGGTTCTATTCTTCGACTGCACAGTGCACGTCAGACTGTTCCTGGGAATGGTCGTTTTTGTTGTGGTAGTCACAGATTTTATTTTGTGTTTTGTTAATAAAATTTTGTGATTTTTATAGAAGCACGAGTGTTTTTCCTATTCTTTTTGTCTAAACTAGTCCTGGCTCAATTCCCACTTGTTAAAATACAAGTTGAAAAAATTTATTAATAACCAAATCTTGCTGCATTTACGATTTCCTTTCTGTCGCATACTTAAAACAAATAAACTATGTACATTATTATTTCCCTTCCATACGTTTTATAGGAGGGCGAATATCAGACCTATGTAGGGCCTACAGCACCACACTTATGAGATTCTTTCTTGTTTCCGCATGAAGCTATTCAGTTAATTTTGACAAAAAATTTTAGATTTCAATATAATAATTGTGGTTCAGAAATGATATCTTATTAGTGTAAAATCATCGCTGTAAATATAACTTATTGGGTTTTATAATTCATTAAGCCAGCTGATAAAATAAGTACCCGTATTCTTTCAGTAATCTTGTTTTCTGAAGCAATAAGTGATTGAAGAAACCAGGTTGTAACTGAAATTCGTAAATAATTCAAAATCTTTATAGACCTACTCCCGAAATCAGTTAAAATTTTTTAGAGTCATCTAAACGTTGGGTCGCGCAACCTGGTTCTGATAAGCACAGTCAAATGCGAGACGTCTCTATACAATATTCACATTGCCAATAATTAGAAATATGGTATTTCGCGAAAATATTTTGTGCCAACATACCCTTGAAAACACATTGGTTTATTGCGACATGTATGAGCGGGTGTTATACGTCTGACACAACGTAGCTGTCTGCAGACCAATAATAGGCATAAAATATTACAACAGCGGTATTCTTATTGACTTAGTCAAATAGTGCTACAGCTCTACATACGAGCGAAAACCAGTCATCATTTCATAATCTTAACCGTACTTTGTAACCCAGCAAACGGTCAAGTTTCCCCATGATAAACCGTCATCTCTACCAAAAATCATAAAGATAGTTGCAGGTGTGCTCACAGGGCTTTGAAGCAAAGTGGTGCAATTTTCGCGAAAACTAACGCCCGGAAAATTTCGCGGATTCAATGACCCACATGCTAGAATCCATTGTCCTATGCATATTCAAGCCCCGTCTATTAGTTCATTGTCTGCTGTTGCACTGAGTAGCAGCTAGTGGACAAATGGTCGGGACTTGAGTATGCATAGGATATTTGATTCTAACACGCAGGTCACTCAATCAGCGAAATTATCCGGCCCCTAGCGAAAACTTCTGGTCCCCTCCCATAGCAGGTAATAAGAAGAGACCGGAAAATTTCGTGGATTCACTGACGACCTGTAGGCTATCCTCCAAGAATATACGTGCACTCAAGCAAACATCAGCTGTTCATTAGCTGCTCGCTGACACAGTGATATGGGCCTGCATTTAGTTATAATGTTGTTATTGGCGCAGCGACTTACACGAGGTATGAAATAAGTCAATGACTAGAGATAGGAAAGCCCGCGAAAAGATTTTTGCATCACTTTGTTT
The DNA here is from genome assembly GCA_003012365.1 of Medauroidea extradentata. Lineage (NCBI taxonomy): Eukaryota > Metazoa > Arthropoda > Insecta > Phasmatodea > Phasmatidae > Medauroidea > Medauroidea extradentata. The sequence continues at coordinate 12,177 of PNEQ01016347.1, forward strand.
CAGTGCCTTAGGTGCGCACCTGCATTTCTGCTTTGTGGTCAGTGATTGAATGCCGTAACGCCCAGCGTGTAGAGGTTAAACCCACAAATCACAGACGTGATGTGTAGCAGTTATCCGTATACTGATTGGCACAGTCAAATGAATAACAACTGTGCACAAAAATACTCTGACAATAGCCATGATGTTGAGCTGTATGTGTGCACGGAAGTCACTGAAACAAAGTGGGGTAAAAATCTTTTCACCAAAAATTCCTGTCCCTATCAATGACCAAATGTGAAAGTAACGTGAACGTACAGTTGATGTTATTTTAACTTGTGCCTAATAGAAAACGCGATTTTTTTAAAGGTCCTTAGAAATAAGATAATTGACACGACTCCACGCTGGGAGATCAGGTTCACGCGATAAGTACAGAATGTTTCTAGTTGGTTTAGCCAAGTTTTTATCTTTAGTAGAGACATTTCCAACCCACCATTATAAATCTCATTTTAATTCTTTTTCTCTTCATCATCTCTCAAAGTATGACTAATCATCACTAAAACATTCTGTGTAAAATATCATCGAAGTGTCTGCATGGAGACACTGACAGTATTTCGGGTTGGTTTCTTTTTTATCAGAAAACAGCTTTTCACACGTGTATGCTAATCGCTCATTAGGTTTTATGTCGTTTAAATGCAATGCTGTGTATATGCAAGAAATATTATCTGTTATTCTCGTATACTTTAAAACAGTGATATTCTTGTTTGGAAATCCAACTATTCTTGACAGTGTTGCCAAAAGTAAAATAATGTCACCCAAAAACTTAACCAAAATCGTTAAAATTATATATTTAACAAATCCAACTATTCTTGACAATGTTGCCAAAAGTAAAATAATTTCACCCAAAAACTTAACCAAAATCGTTAAAATTATATATTTAACAACTAAAACTTTATATTTATGTGTTTGTCATGGAAACTATTTACTAAACTGAAATTGACTGACACAGGGGCTAGGATATTACTGAAAAAAACTTTGGCACTTTTCATAGTGTGATGGGATATTTGTCAGCATTTAGCAGCGAGGTCTTTAGCGCTGATGATTGCAGATATGAGGTTAGTATAGAACAGAGATGGAATGAAAGAGTAAACGAAATAGGAGTGCTCTGAGAAATTCCGCCGTCCAACTATCTACATCCGCTCCATTTCCCACTAGCGAAACTTAACGCAGATAATTTTAAAAACAATAAATGTTTGTAACATAACATACTTGTAAAACTACCATATACCCCCTGCTGGCAACTCCGAGTAATAGTAACAACCAAGTTAACTTGAAACTTACCGTGTTATTTTTAGTTGGGTTTTACGTCTCGTCGACAGCGATGCTGTTAGACACACTTACACACAACTTTGCATAAGGGCTTGTTCCCGAGTTTTTTTTTTTCAGACTAGTGCCAAAAACTAAAATATTTTTTAACCAAAAGTTTTGAAAAAAATTGAGTCAATGTGCAATCACATTATGCACAATAATGTGGACGCGTTTTTTTTTAAATAATGTACCATTCGCCAGCAAAAAAATAATTTCCTTCATTTTTGCTTATTTTCACGACGAAAAACGTGGTACTTTGGGCAATGAAATCTAAAAAACCGTTCAGTATAATTCTACAAAAAAAATTCAGCTACAAATTATAACATATAAGTGTCAAAACTGTGCAGAGAAATTTTGATATGAGTATTAGGTAGCAATAAAAAAATATTTTCGAAATCACTGCAACAGGGACCACGAGATGAGTCGGCCATGGCCTATATTAAGAAACCATTCCAGTATTTGCCTGGAGTGATATTGGAAATCATTGAAAAACCTAAATCAGGCTGGCCGGAGCCGGGTATCGAACCCGGGTCCTCTTGAATGCGAGTACATCGTGTTACCATTGCGCCACCGCATTAATTAAAAAAACAATGTTTGCTACCCTGCATCCGCGAGCAGTGACCCGACTAAGGTTACTTTTACTGCAGGTTAGAATGAATATGTATTTTCTTATGGGAGAGTTTGCAACAGGGAAAATTTCTGCCGCTAGTTTCGCTGATATCAATAAGGGAACAGAAAAATACGAGACTGTAGTAAAATTATATTCAAATATAGGCTACTTGGAAATTAAAGAAGTCATTTAACTTAAATTTAAAGTTAAAATAAACCAATGCCGCGTTTTAAATTATCAACTTTATGAATCTTAAAATTCAGGAAAATTCTGTGCTTGCACCCATTACCGATAGCAGCGCTCAAGTGGCAGAAATTTTCCATGCGTCAAACATTTAACATTGATATTTCTAACCTGTAGTAGAATCAACCTTAACCCGACTGATGGGAGGAGTAGGCGATGTGTAAAACAAATGGCACGCGACAAAAAAAAGGACGACAATTCATCCAGTTATATGCGTGCGTAGACTGCGTAGGCGCCGTTTTAAGCCTGGCTCGTACACATGTTTGCCATCGGCGGGTCGTCTGGCAGTCGTCCGTGGATCGTAAACGTGCCTCGCCGCCTACTGGTCCAACCCGATGACTAGACCACTGTCCAAAACCTTCCGCACATAGCATAGGCATGTTTAGCTGTTGAGGTTCCCTTGGGACCTTTGCAACTCTTCAGAGGGCTCACCGAAACAGTGCCGCCTTAAGGGTGTTCACGTGGCAAAAATTAATAATTTTATATTTGCATGACATAGTGTTCGTTTAAGGCCTCGCTCTGTAGTTTTGCAGTGGTTTCGAAAACTTTTTTTTTAACTCAAGGTAATACATATGTCAAAAACTCATTCCGGCTGTTTTAACACTTATATATATCATAGTTTGTGTCTGAATTTTTCTGTTGAAATACACCAAACGGATTTTTAGATTTTTGCCCCTGAAATAGCACATATTTTGTTGTCAAAATAAGCCAAAATGAAGCAAAATATTTTTTGCTAGCAAACTGTACATTATTTAAATTAAACTCTCTGGAAGAATTGTGTACTGTATGATTGTACACAGTCTCAAATTTTTTTCAGAGCATTTGGTTAAAAAATATTCGCATTATTTGCAATTGTTTGAAATAAATGAAAGATCATGGCCTTAATAGACGTTACTTGTTACTACATATTCCACTCGTACAAATTTTTTTAGCTTTCATAGTTTTCCCATAGCGGCATGTCAAAAAAAAAATTTGTCAGTTACGGGAACATAGGAAAAAAACCAAATGACTTACTCGAATGAAATAATTTACTCTGAAATTATATATTATGGGCACTATACTAAAATATTAAAAAATATATAACAAAGTACTTCTGTCATTTTTAAAAAGTGTCATAAATGAAGGAAATTGCAGTAATTTTCAGAATTTTTATAAGGACAAAGGAATAATTAAAACGAAGTTTAGTTAAATAATTTAATATTGGGTTTATAATTTACTATTTTTTTTTGCTACCAAGTATCTTAGAAAATTATCTAGAATTAGCGTAAGTGGCCCGCATATATATTTAATTAAGACGACCTGGTATAGATTGTGACACGCTTAAAAATGTGTGCCTAGTTCACAGGGCCGTGTCCGAATCCGCCTGCAGTACTCACTTGAGCGTACTTGTCCCCTGAAATAACATCACAAGGACTGTCTGAATCAGACATAAATGATGCACAAGGAAACGAATGTGTGTAAAATTCATACAGTTGTACGAGAATGTCTCCAACCCGCGCACGTGGCTTGTCACAGAATCCATAGCGTGGCTTGCTTCTCCCATCTTTTACACCAAGTTTTTCATGTCAGCCAATGAAAATGAGAGGCGTCACAGGAACTACTGTTGTCAAATCAGGTACTGCATACGGTTAAAAAAAAGTCGTAACTGACTAGTTCTATACAATGTACACACGAAAAAGTGTTTTGTTTCCAGTATAAACAAAATAACGTAGTCGTCGAGTTCCCGTCACGCAAGGTTACGAAAATTACTTGCAGGAGTAGGGTAGGTTATCTCTGTCATGTGACAAGGTTTCGTTGATACCAGGGTTTAATGAACGCCTGCAAAGCTATTCAAGGTTTTATGATGGCAGGAATAAAAAAATGCTACATATTTTCTATGTGATAAATATTTGACATCCACAGCGAATTCTTTACACGTTATTTTACTTATAGCTGAATATAATATTAGTTCTGGTAGTTGACCGATAGGCCATCAATTAAAAAACCGAACACGGGTTAATTTCGCTCGGGTTAAATTTTGAACACTAAACTTGAAACTTTGGCTGACCTACCCTATCCGTGTGAATTTTCATGTGTTTTTGGTTTCGATCATTTCAGACATGAATACAGATGAAGCTTTATATTATCTTATATATATATATATATATATATATATATATATATATATATATATATATATATATATATAGCCGTTTTCGATATTGTATGACAAAATTAATAAAAATTAAATTAGACTTATGCAATCCACTGAAATTTCATATTAAATTCCATTTGTTTATTTTGCACCGATTGGCCAGCTTCAAATACATACAAGTACATGTAGACAACAGACATTTTATGCCACGTTTTCTACGCCAAGTTTGTTACGGCACGTATGCCACGTCGATTGTAGACCCGCCTTTATGTGTCCTTCTCGCGTCCTTGTAGCTTTGGTTTTGTCGCCATTTTAAAAAGTTTAAACTTCAGTTTGTAGGTTATGATACTAGCATTGTAATTTCGGATGGCAAAATGTTTTGTAAGTATATACAATAACAGTTTTCTCTGTGTGTTAGACTGAAATTATTTATTTGTGTATTGTGCCTTTGGTTGACCTATGAGGATTATCCATTTCGAAACTGTACTGCGTGTGCCAAACATGTAAATCAAATTTTGGCGTGAAAATTATTGGTTTTCATTAAACGATTGGCTTGATACTGGCCGTAGATATCGATGTAATTTCGCAACAGAAAAGAAGATGATTTCGTCTAAATTAGTAAAGTTTTGAGGAAAGGCCAATTAAAGTATATACTTGAATTATTATGGATAGTAAGAAATTCAAAAGTGCTCACTTTATAGCGAACTGCCAATACGAAAGCTGCAGCCTCAGCAGGTGTCTATAAGACGACAGGTGTGTTGGGGGCGACACAGCCCACTTGCCAAGGGCCATTGTGGCAGCGTGTCACTCGTATCTCCGCACGTTTGGCGGTCGCAACACCTCATCACTCTCCTGCCCGTCCTATAAGGCTATCAGCAGCGTGCAAGGCGAACCTTTCGTCACGAACTTTGCCGGCAGACTGACCTTGGCCTTGGCGAGGTGGGTTTATTGTTATTTGCCGGCCGCCATTTGTCGCGTGCTCCAGCCAGCGTGCCGCGTATTCTTGGACCTGAAGCAATATTTACACGACACAATGCTTATTCTTGTTTGAGAGCTCTCATGCGAACGTTCGTGTTAAAATATCAAAACGCTGTATTTCCGAAAACAATTCACTCATAAACCTCGCAACACGCTCCTTGCAGGAGACTGGTTGGTGGCCCAGTCAGTGTTTATTATGCTATGATTTCAGGAGCTGTATTTCATTTGTTTGACAAGGGGCAATTTCTGCTACTAGTCCGCTGGTGACTTCTGATGAAGATAACTTCGTCCTTCGGCAATGTTCGGCTCCGCACCTGGAGTTCTCTCCATAAGTGCCAGCGTGAAATAGATCCCTCGCCGATCCCGCTGCTAGCGGCCAAGATTGTCCTTTTCCAAACTCATCCATTAATAAATTCGATTGTCGTCCTAGCTTGTAGCAGAACGTATTTTACGCCTGCCGATATTCAACATTTCAATCAAATACTAACACGATACAAATAATAGCTACGGTATTTTCCTTAAGGGGGGAGTGTTAGACGATTTTATTGTATTTTAAGTTTTGAGACATAACATTTACCCAAATTGTATTATCAAAATTTTCTCTTCGACAAAGCATATGATATGTTCTTGGTAGAGTGTGTGGTAGAGTGTGTGGTAGATAAATAAACGTTAAAACTAAAAGCATAATTTTTATAACATTTTTTGGTAAGAAAATGGGTTAAACCTATTGTGTAAGGTTGCTGTTTTTTTTTTTTTTTGCAACTTAGCATCCATTAACTACATTTTAAACTTGACGCTTTAGGAGCTGAATTATGTACCATTCTCTCTAAATAAATGGACGCGAAACTTTTTTATCGCGGCCATCCTGGGAAAAGGTTACCTTTTGCTAGGCTTCAATACAATTTGTCCATGTCGGACGTTCTCCTTTCGTTATTGGCGTGTACCCATCTCACTGGGCCATTGATAATTCTGGTGCGTCACTACTAAATATTTATGATTCGTCTATAAACAACTAAATATCCATACTCCAATCACACGTGGCGCACGCTGTTACACTTGTGCAAAATACGGCAGCACGAAAAATTCTTGCGATTTTACACTGTCTCTACATGTAACGTAGTGCATCTCCCAAGGAATGGACCCTGATGCTGGAGATTCCCAAGCTCCGAGTCATAGAGTGTGACCAAGGGGAGTGTCCCCTTAACGCAATGCGCGCGGGACGAAGTTAATTACCGCTCGGTGCAGCGACGGGAACATTTGGAATGCGTGTACCTCTCTCGTTCCCGTGCGTCGCGCGCATGCGTACAAGACCGGCTCCCCCCGGGCGAGGAATGTCGTGTACATGGGGACCCCCGTCTCCCACTCTCTCGGTTCTTCTTCCACCTCGCGAGAGCTTATTAAAATAATGACGAATGACAAGAGGAATGAAAAATGTGTGGCAGTCCCGCCCGGGCCAAACAAAGAGACAAGTACAGGGAGAGTGGGGGAGTGATAGGGGGTGGGAGGGTCTGTGAGTGATGGAGCCACCTCAGGGGATCGGTCACCGAGGTCAGGTCTGGTCACCGCGGTCAGGGCGAAGATGTCCTCCCTACCTTGTTGGTCCTGCGCTAGGCGCCTAACATCTCTTGAGACGACCCTTCGACCACACAGGATTGCCTTCCCCCACTCCCGTCTACTATTCATCTACTCTGAAGCTTACACAGAGAAAAATGTTTGGTACACGCAACTGTATCCACGTTTATACTACATGGCCAAACTGAGACATCCAAACTATAACTCAAATTATATAACTCTTCAGATGTATTAATCTACTAGCTCAAGTATTGTTTCATAAACACTTATTAGATTGCAAGAACCTTTTATCTTTCACTTTTCGTTGCTGGGAAATATTTACAAATAACACGCTCATTTATAGCTGTTCAATAATTTTTAGTACGTACGTTGCATTTCTTCATTGAATGGAACTGGTGATCTTTTTCATATTGGGATTCGGATTTTCTTTATGACCGTCTTTTGTTTCTAGATATTGTCGAAAACTGACTGAATTCTATCTTCAGAATTCTTGCTGTTTAATAAATAAACACTGGCCGAATTCCTCTGGAATTGCTTTCATCTGCTTTTTTGAACTTTGTCATTCAACACACTTTTGGTCAACAAAAAATGAGCAATGGTTTATGTCTACTAACCAATACATTCTTGTATTAAAACGAAGTTCGAAACTCAATTTTTTCCTTAATTGCTAATTGTTTATGGAAAATTTATTTAGTGTAAGTTTTAAAAAATCTGTACCACATTGAGTTCTGTTTAATCAGATGCCTTACAGGAATTTTAAGAAGCAAACTAGATTAGTATTCGAAACTTGCTGCGTAGTAAGAAAAATATCTATAGTAGGCATTTTAAACAATTTCAAAACATTACCTAGACATTTGTGTATATTTTATTTACTAAGTCTTGTGTGTCAACTTCCATTATTTTAAGTGAATTGATTCTTTTTGGTCATTTGGGTGACAGTTATATGCTGTGCAGTTGTAGTCCCACTTTTAAGTACAAGCTTCCTTAGCTTTTCTATCAACGAAAATAGTTGGTCGTTTTCCTTCTACTTGTGACCAATCACTAGAAATTTGTGTTTTACACTTGCAATATCATGCGCGCAGCATACATGAACAACGGAAATAACGAATTTATTCTGGTTTTGAACTGTCTCCCTTAAAGAAACTTTTACAGACACGTGGTCATCTCATTACTGACTCTCCAATCAACATTATCTTGTCATACATTACAGTAGCCAAATGCAGTGTTTGTTCCCAAGTCATAAATAGTGATGTTACGAACAAGTGAACATCGCGTATAGTAGAAGGCAGAAACGTCACAACATCGTATATAGGAAGTACTGTTTATAAATCATGAGGCGTTCTTCATTTCCTCTGTTTTACAACTGAATCCGAATCGTTAGCATTGTTCAATTAGGCTATATTTCCTCTCGATGACGTTTGTATTTATTTACCAATATCTCACAATCTCCTTCATAATCGGGTGTAAAACACGTTGTTTATTTAGCAAGAGGGTTTATGCCACGTGCAGATTTTTTGGACATATCAGATTTTGGATGTATGCTCCTCAAATGGGACATGTCAAAAAAAATTCGCAAGTTGCTTAAACTCACTTACTAAGCAAACCAGTTGTGCCACCCCCAAATATTCAATAAACTTAATTACATTCCTGTTTGCAAAGTCATGTTTCTTCATTGCTAGCATTGTAAGACATAAACTTTTAAACTATTCCCTGCAACTAAATAAGGTAGCTATGTTTTGAAAGTTTGCTCCTCAATTGAAATCGGATATGTGGTTCAAAGGTTAAGGAACCGGAATTGGAGGGAACGTGACCTATAATGAGGCTCGGAATCATTCCAGTATTCTCCTGGATTAATTTAGGGAAACAGTGAAAACCGGAATCCGGATGGCCGGTCCGAGAATAGAATCCGAGTCCTCCGGGAACAGTGACCAGTAAGCTAAAGTTTCGTCACTTCTCTTAGTTGAAAATCTCGAAGTCAATTAACTTGTTACCACTTACGCAAGCGCATACAAAACACACACACAAATGCCACAAATCATGGCCACTGCTGACAGTATGCAAAAATCTACGCATAGATTAAATGGGCAGACTTTTAAGAGCGAGGGAAACGGCCGTATCTGAGAAAACCCGCAAACTAACTGCAACATTAACTACAATTATACAGGCAGTGAAACTCGGCTCACTCACGCTTGAAAAATGGCTGTGTGTATCTCAGTAGAACGGAGAGCCGATAAGTGATCAATATGTATCTTATAAATCAACAACAGAAAATATTCCGATTGTGAAGATTTTTCTGGTTTGCTGAAAAAAAAAAAAAAAAGGATACAGTGCAAACACTATGTATTTACTTAAGCGGGAAAACACAACATCCGTAAGTTTTGTAAGCTTTTATCTTCTAAATTGCGAAACTGAAGGCATCCCAGAAAGTAAAATATTTGTTTTATTATTTTATGCATCATCAGTGCTGTAACTTATTTTTTCTCGGGAACTCACCTTGCCAAGTGAATGGTAATTTCTATTTTTTATGTCATTTTACGAGACTAGCACTTTATTCAGTATTATGCACACAAGGAGATAGAATACAAAAATAAACTTTTCAACGTAATTGTTTAAGATTAATTTTTTACGAATGCAGTTTTTTTTAAAAATACTTCCTTATGAGTCTAGTATAATACAGCGACCCACGAAGCAGCAATAATAAAGTACAAGAGTTTTGCGTTTTGCCAACTTTTGAGGTAAGTAATTATTTTAGCATATGCGATCAATAATAAATGTAAGATTTACAAACTAAGAATGAGTCTTGCGATAGTAAATGAATTCTAGTAATAATAAATATATGCCGGAATTAAGTACGCCTAAATTATGATTTATCAGAAAAAACACCACGACAATCTGTTTTTAAATATTTCCTCACATGAAAATTTAAAAACGTAAAATTTGAAATTAAGGTTGTTTAGCGATTTATCATTTATCAAATTCATGCTTTTGTGTAATTTAGGCTATATTTCTCTTGACGTATAGCTATAAGTTTACCTTTTCTAGTTTTTAAGAATTACTTTGAATACGTCACTGACTACCCGTCTGGTGCATAGTATTTTTGACAGTAACTTTGTATTTAGCAAGATGGCGCAACGGTAACTCGCTGGACCCGAGTTCATTTCCCGGCTCGGGCCATTCTGATTTCGGTTTTCCATGGTTTCCTCCGAAATCGATTCAGGTGAATTCTTGCTGGAATGATTCCCTAACAAGAGCTATGGCCGACATCTCCCCCAGTTCCTGCTTTTCAGTGAAGTTAAGATTCATAGTGGTGTAAATCACAATTATTTAGTAGTGTTGGTTTTATTAGTATTATTCACATTCTACAAAATAATATTCTGTATCAAATATTTCACTCTTAACTGAATTTCTGAAGAACACTTGAGTAGGGGCCGCGGTGGCTGAATGGTCAGACCATTCGCCTCCCACCAAGGCGATCCGGGTTCATTCCTGGTGGGGTCGGTCTCCGGATTTTCACATGTGGGAATCGTGCCGAACGATGCCGTTGGTCGGCGGGTTTTCTCGGGAATCTCCCATTTCCCCCGCCACCTCATTCCGGCGCTGCTCCATACTCACATCATGTTACCCTTCACCAGCGCTGAAGACCTCTGATCGAAATCTCTCACTTATTCAACACTTGAGTATTGCAAGAATGTACTGCGTTTTGTATGTGATTATAAACAATTGTTTACGAGGAAAGTATTTTAACTGTCTTACACCACAATGAACCCTGGCCCCTCATATAACAACACTCCTAATTCCCATGCTAAAATAACGAAAGCTTTGTTTACGCCGAAGATGACTGAAGTAGTCTACAACTCCCCTTTCTTCAATACCAATCTCAGAATACGCATAATGAATAATGAAGAAAGACGTTTCAAAATTTACATGACCCTAATGTAATTTGTATTGATACATTTAACTTTACGACATACATAACAAAATCATGTGTTAAGGGCGCGGTCTACCGCAATTTTCATCACCATTATTTTATTTTTTATTTGTACCAGATATTTTTTTCTTATTTTAAACACAAAATGTGACTAAATTTGGCTCTTATGAAAGTTTTATCTCTCATAGTTTTCGCGTAATGGCTTGTTAAAGTCATATTTAGCATGTTTCCGTTTTAACGACTACACTAAAACCAACTCATATACCAAACTCAAAATAATCACAGTGGATAAAGATATTACAGGCTACAATGACATGCTCGTAAAATTAAAGAATAAAAATTATTTGAATTTTAAAAAAATGTTGAAACTAAAAATAAAAATTTAAAATATTCAATATATTTTTTTTAATACAAATAATTTTTATTCTTTAATTTTATGAGCATGTCATTGTAGCCTGCAATGTCTTTATCTACTGTGATTTTTTTGAGTTCGGTGTATGAATTAGTTTTATTGTAGTCGTTAAAACGGAAACATGCAAAATATGACTTTAACAAGCCATTACGCGACGCGAAAACTATGAGAGATAAAAAAATTTCATAAGAGCCAAATTTAGTCACATTTTGTGTCTAAAATAAGAAAAAAAATATCTGGTACAAATTAAAAATAAAAAAATGGTGATGAAAATTGCGGTAGGCCGCGCCCTTAATGATATGAGTTAGTATATATATATATATATATATATATATATATATATATATATATATATATATATATATATATATATAATTTAATTTCGTTGTTATTTTATTGTAACATTTATTTTTCGTTGCATAAGTTGTCCGTCAGAAGAGAACAGCTTCAGGAATATTCGGTTAAGGATTTGTTCTCCCAATAACAATTGCAAGGGTCTGGTAGAGCCCACTTACCTTACGTTAGCCTTGTGACCCAGAGGTCAAGGTCTAAAACTGCTTTAGCTGTGGCCGTGAAAGCCGACGGGCATGTCTAGGTGACGACTGGCAACTTCGTGACCGTCAAAACATTCGCGAGCTGAGCTTATCAGCAGTGCGATGAGGGGAGGTGGTAGATTCGTGAGATAAAGGTCGGGAGCAATCGGCACGCAAAACGACGAGCGGACCACCAACATAGGCTGGAGTACGACCTGCACTCATCGCGTAGACAAGATGACGGTTATATTAGGGTAAGGTCAATTCTACTACAGGTTAGAAAGGAAATGTGTTTTCTTACAGGAGAGTTTCAGACAGGGAAAGTTGCTGCCGCTAGTTTCGCTGCAATCGCTAAGGGACCAGAAAAATACAAAAAAGTAGTAAAATTACATTTAAACAGGCTTGAAAATGAAGAAGTCATTCAATTTAATTTTAAAGTGAAAATAAACCCATTTCGCGTTTTAAATTATCAACTTAACGTAACTTAAAATTCAGGAAATCTCCGTGCTTGCTCCGTTTGTATCCCTTACCGATACTAGAGCTCAAGCGATATCAATTTTCCCTGTGTCAAAATTTTAACATTAATCTATCTAACATGCATTTTTAATAAATTTTTGAAATTTTAATTTAAAAATTTAGCATTGTTATTTAAATACAAAAATATTTTTATATGTCAAGTAGTAACCGACAACATTGTTATATACTGTGAATTTGTTTTCAGTTTGGTATGTCAGTTGGTTTTAGTGGCGTACACAAAATCGTAAAATGCAAGTATTGACGTTTGCGAGTCATTATGCAAAATCTATGAGGGATAGAAACGTTTCCTAAGAGCAAGATTGTCACAATATATGTCTTAAAGAAGAAAAAAATATCTGGTACAAATATAAAAATACAAATTTGACTCAAATTTCTGTAGACCGCACCTTTAAATCTACACAGGACAGTGGAGTCTTATATGCAGGAATTCGCAAAATATTCCTCTCCCTACTTCTTAATGACCGGGGAATTTTGCGGATTTATCTATACCCGTATGCTTAACTGCAAAATCTTGTGCGTTTTTAAACCTCAGAGTGTTTCTTTGTCTGCTGCCGCAGTGAGAGGTCACTATGAAAGCAAAAACTTAGTGGGTACATTGGCCTGTAAGCTATGTTAGAAACCACTGTCACTTGCATACTCAAGCTCCGGCCATTTGTCCACTTGCTGCAACTCACTGGAACACCAGACAATGCATGAATAGACGAGGCTTAAGGCCATGATCTTTCATTAATTTCAAACAATTGCAAATAACTGTAATATTTTTCAACCAAATGCTTTGAAAAAAATTTGAAACTGTGTACAGTCATACGATACATGCACAATTTTTCCAGAGCGTTTTTTAAATTAATGTACCGTTTGCTAGCAAAAAAAAATATTTTGCTTCATTTTGGCTTATTTTGACAACAAAATATGTAATATTTCAGGGGCAAAAATCTAAAAATCCGTTTGGTCTGTTGCAGCAGAAAAATTTACATACAAACGATGATATATAAGTGTTAAAATTGTAAGAATGAATTTTTGATATATGTAATAATTACCGTTAAAAAAAAGTATTTTCGAAAGCATTGCAAAACTAAAGAGCGAGGCCTTAAGTGCGCATAGGACCATTGATTCTTACATGAAGGTTACTGAACTCGAGGAACTTTCCTTTCCCTACCTATACTTAATTTACAAATCCATATTAACTACTATGTCTTGTCCTACAGTTTGCAAACTAATGAACGATCAAGGCTGACCCAAGCCGTAAGACAACCATCACGCGCTCTGAAAATGATAACAGATTATTCATACCCCTACACAGAAAAAAACATTCATCAAACTCATTCACTACCTCCGTGTCAAAAGTTTGGAATGATTTGCATCATAAGCACAGAAACATAACAAGTTTTAACTCATTTCAGAAAAGAATCAATCAATATTACTTGAGTCTTCCCAGTGACTGAGGATAGTGAGACTGTATTATTGAGACATCGTATTAGTGTGTCACAGTGTGTGTATGTGTGTGTATTTGTGCATGTATTAATAATGTCTTCCCCACTTTCTTTCTTTTTTCATTGTCATACAAATACTTCAAACTCTATTTTGAATATTAAGGAACCTGTGCAATTAACTGCAATTTGTCATAATAACTCAGATTTTATGTAAAAGAAATGTGAAGTACTGTGGGTTCAGTGTGAGAAAAGGCCACCATACATTAACTGTGCCTTTAAGTTGTGATAAATAAATAAATGTAAGTTAACATAGAATTGGAGTGTCAACTTTATTTCTTTTTTTTTTAAACGGCGATGACGGCAATTTTGAAAGCAACAGTCACCTTTACATGCCTACAATCTTACTGCTTTTTCTACTGTTTTGCTTGGCATAAAACACAGGTATACATCAGAACTGAAGTCCGTTATTTTAATAACAACTTTGAAGCAACACGAGATGTAGCCACGTGCGATAACCCTTCAATCTCAACAATTATGAAATTGCAGATATCCTATAACCTTTGAATCCAGTCTTATATTTATACTTTTGAACACTAGTGCTATAAGTCACGTACTGTTAGCATATAAAGCTGCAATTTTAAATCCTTGCAAGTAACTAACATTTCTGAAACGTATTCTGCTGTTAAAAATATTGAAGTAATATTGGCATGATTCGTGTATTTAAAAAGATTAAAACATATTTCGCACGACAATTTCCTTGCACATGGATTATACGTGGTCGATCTTCGCGCAGGTGAACTTTTTTGCTAACGTTTTACAAGAAACGATGGATTATAAACATACAAATCATCCCGCGATAAACCATCTTCTCTAATTATAAGTAATATAAATGAATTAACATGTGAGAATGAACTGCAGGCACCACACTTAGTAAAAGTTCCAAAAATGTATAACTTATGTTACGATTTATTTTCCCTCAGTCATAAAATCTTGTACAACATTACAAGCGTTCGTCAAGATCCTGTAATCGACAAAACCGGTGCACGTTACCGACCTAGCTCGTGAGCTTTTGTAAGCATCTTCTGCCGACCACGAGAAAACCTGCAGTCTGCGACCACGTACATACATGACGTTCCGTATTCTGGTATCGAAGCCGAATAACCATGGTCTGAAATTACCGTTTACAGAAAGGACAGTGATTATACTTGACGTATATTACTCAATTATACCAAGTCAAGAAAAAGATTATATTTCAAGTTATGACTGGAATTCACTAGGAGCTGACAACGCCACATCACGGTCATACGCGTTTCCAAGCAACATATATTATCTGCATAATTTCTTCCATTTATTGCCTATATTCTTTCTAGATGCAACACTTTCTTTGGTTTGCATTAAGCTTTTAAATATTGATGAATATGAATGCGCCATTTCCTGGCACGTATTTGTAGATACCTAGCAGCATGGACGTACCAAGGGGATGGTTTTGGGGGTTCAAACCCCCTCCGAAACGTTGGATTTCCTTATCGAGGTATTATTTTTTACATTACAAAAGGTAGGATATACTACAAAAGCAACCAAATTGTGAATAAAATATATTAATATTACATTTAGAGACGTCAAACACAGACGACATTGAAACATTTATGGGAAATAAGAGTTCAAAATCCCCTCCGAAAACTATTCCTAGGTACGCCCATGCCTAGCAGAGAGTCTTTTGTCACTGTAGTATCTGCGAAACTAATTGTTGCGGTGGCAGAAGCTCTCTTAGACAAGCACTATTTTGTGGTGACAATGAAATTTCGACAGGCATGGATCCAGGGGTGAATATTAGAAGGGAAAATATAGAGAAGGGCGAATGCTTGAAAAATCTTACACATATTCTCTAAGTCACGCTCATTTTCTTACAGAATGTACTTTCCACACATTGCTGAGCAAATGACCTACCCTTGCCTTCTCCAGCTATCATTCACCTATCTTGCCACCCGTCTTTGCACCTCCAACTCCCGCTCCTCTAATTCCTCGTACAGGTCATACAGACAAATTAAAGACTATTTGAGTGAAATAAAGTCGTCTATTACACATTTTTTTTTTTTTTTTAGGGGGAGACGATTGCACCTGTCGCCCCTTCTCCCCGAACCCCTGTGAACCGTTCCAGTCTCATGACACTATGATGAAATGCACGCTACAAAATATGCATATTAAATAATATTTACAGCAAAAAAATGTGTACCCTAAGCGCTTGTTTCGTGTTGTATTTAGTCACAGGAAGAAATGAAATATGGAAGCTATACAGGCGACACTTTTTATGGGCGTCAAATATAATACCGCCTTTTCGTGCGGAACACGTAACTTTGCGTAGAGTTCTGTCTAATGTCATCTCTAACTATGGGACTCTAAACGATAGCACTGTAATTTTACTAATGAAAAAATTAGCGTAAAATCAAACGAAGGTTTTTTTTCTGTTTTATGACTCAGGTTGGTATTCTTACAGGCATAGTTATTCGAATAATCAGGTTTGCAGTGGCGTGTGATGACTGTGTTGCAAGGTAAGCTGCGTTTGTTCTCAACTGTACTTGTTTATTTTCTCGTGTATATGTCAACCTCTCTGACGTAGTTGACCAGCGGACATAAGCTACCTATATGTGAGGTATAGGGCCATGAAGTTTTTGTGAAAAGAATTTTTCCCCAGATTGTTACAGTGCCTTATGTGCACATCAACAGTTCTGGTTTATAGTCAGTGATTGACGTGATTGTATGTTTTAACTCTCACGGGTATTGGGGGTTCTACCCGCCAACCACGGGCATGCAGTGTTGCAGTAATTAGGGGCACCTAATTTTCGCGAAAAGAATTTTGCCCCACTTTGTTTCAGTGACTTACGTGCACGTCTGCAGCTCTGTTTCATAAACTTATTGGACGTCTTAAGGACGTTGGACCCGTGAAAATTCAAAATTTTATATTTGAGCCAAACACTGTTCAACTTTTACACATTAGATAACATGTAATTTCCCCGAATAAAAAAAATTAGGGCCCATAGTTTTAGCATAATCACTTATCAAAGTCACAAAATGGCAGTTGCGGTGTAGCCAAAATGATAAAAAATAATTAACTTGCAGAAACAAGATAATTCATATCGATACTCAATGATGTGAGATACTTCAAGACACTTTTGTAAACACAAAGCTATATATTTTTGTATTTTTTAAAAATGGATGAAAATGAGTAAATTTTGCTTAACTTTGACTTTCGGCTACTACTGAAAAATTAAAAACTAACTTTCGTCAAACATGTCGTGAAATGCATTGATTCACTGACTTTCAGTTCCCGTAACTTCGAATTCATTAGTTAATTACTTTTTTTTATTTTGGCTGCACCGTGATGGCCGTTTCGTGACTTTGATGAGTGATTTTGCAAAAACTATTGTTTTTTTTTTGTGGAAATGACGTGTTATCTTATGTGCAAAAGTTGAACGGTGTTTGGCACAAATATAAAAAAATGAAAATTTACGGATCCAAATCCCTTAAGGCGGCCACACATTAGTGACTGTAGCGTGTAACGTATCTCGTAACTGTAACAGTGAGTGCGGGGCGCGTAACCACGGAACGTAGCAAACTTTGGTTACGGCGCTCGGCGCGGCCTGTTCCCGTCCGGTGTCGGCATTTTGTGCCGCGCCAAAGAGATTACTGGGTACGGATACAGTTACAGTTGCAGCAAGTTTGGGCGGCGTGCTCGTGAAATTCATCGCAGTGTAGCCGTGCAGCATGGAGTGGGGTGAAGAAGCTACCACTGAATTGATAGATATCTATAAAAGTAAGGAGGTTATATATGGAATCCAAAGCATCCTTTACACTACAACAAAAATAGAAGATTTGATGCGTGGGAAGAAATAGCGTAAACTTTCGGCAGACCTGTCGAGGCGTGTAAAAAGAAAATGGAGGGATTATTGTCATCCTTCAGAAGAGAGAACACGAAAATGAGGAAGAGTATGAGAACTGGAAAAGGTGAGTTGCTGTGAGTTATAATATAAATAAAATGCACTTCGCTCTTCGCTCTTGAGTAACTTACAATAGGTTAATTGTTGAAAACATTTACATACACACAGAATATGTCAGAATGGTCGATTTTCGTAAAGAGAAAATTTGTGCTTACGACAGTTATTTTCCCTGTGTAACGTTAATTAAATAAAACCATGTAATAAACGGGGCGACAGAAATACATTTGTTATTTGTTTGTGACTAAGGAAACAGACTGTAGGAATTACAGTTACATAATTCCATTAAGTAACCTACCATAGATCATGTAAAGTCACACAATTGAGTTTGTATGTTATAAACAAATGTTATGTTAACCAGCATAATTGTTAAGGTGCCTTTGTTTACAGGGGCGGATGAAGTATACAATAGTACCTGGTACGCTTATAACTATTTGAAGTTCATCCAAGATAAAACACACCACGAGAAACCTTAACAACAGTAAGTTACTGACATATTTACGTAGTATGATATATTAACTATATTGTCCATTCACAGTATCTTCACATTGTATTTGGAAGTAGTATTGAAATGCAATTATTGTTACAACGATCGTAATATATAAGTACATATGTTATGAGAAACGACAGCCGTATTGTCACGTTTACTTAGAAGGGTATCAATATTATGATTGTTCGGAAGTACGGGCGTCCAAAGATGTCAAGATATCGTAAATGGACTATGAAAATCGATGCACGGTGACCACCTATATGTCCGGATTTTGACTTCAACAGGTTTGAAGAGAAACCTTTGTCTTAACCTTTTCTTATACAAAGTCTCATTAGCCCAAGGTATTTAAGTTTTATGCAGAAATGGAATTATGTTTTGTATTAAAATTCCAGTTCGTTGAGGGGATGTAGCCACCGTGAATCGATGTATATCTAATCACAGGTAAAACTGCTTATGCATAGTCATTTTGCTACTCATTTCTTCCCTCATTCATGAAGTAAGAAGCTAATTCATCTCTCACTTCCACTGCTTTCAAAGGTGGTTTACGTGGAACCTTTCTTAGAGGAAGAAATGAAGTCATATCTTCATTGCCTGTGGCTCTCCAACTTCCTTCATGCATTCTTCCTTCCGTTTCCGTGTAGAATGTGCCAGGTGGTGTGTACATAGAAACTGAATCGGGCTGCCTTCGTAAGAAACTATGCAAGCAAGCTATGGCCATGACAACGAGTTGAGTTTTCTCGGGTTTCAGAAGCATAGGCTTCCGAAGTACTCGGAAAACTGCTGACGCGATGCCAAACACATTCTCAACAACTCTACGTGCTCTACAAATCCTGTAATTGAAAATACGTTGCATCGAACCCTTTCGATGTACCCCTGGATACACTTTGAGAAGGTTCTCTGTCATGGCAAACACTTCATTCCCAATGAAGAAGTACGGAATTTCCTTCCTTGCCCTGGTAAAGGTTAAGGTTCGGGAAATTGCAGGGATTTTGTTTTAAGTTTCTTGTAAAGCTCGGTGTTCATGAAGACGCCACTGTCCGAGATCCTATCTTGGCACCCTACGTCAGCAAAAATGAAGTTGTAATTCGCATCAACCAAAGCGAAAAGTACAATGCTGAAAGTCCCCTTGTAGTTGTAGAATTCGTTTCCACTGTAATAAGATGTGTTTCCCATCCAGTGCAGCTAAAGTATGTGGCAAATTACACATTTCTTCGTACTGTTTTGCCAGAAACAGCCAACGGGCCTTTGTCTTTGGAACCTGAAAAGATAGTTAGCTGAAATGAAGCTAAATTAACTGCATTTCGGAACAGTAAGTAGTTAGTGCTTATTAATTGAATGGCAATATTACTGTCACATATTTTAACAATATGTGATGTTTAAATACATATAATATAACTTAAGAATGCACTTTCAAATATCTATGTGAATTGAATATTGCTTACAAGGTGTCAAAGTACATAAGTAGCAATATTTGAAAACGTAAAAAAATCGACTAATATATTTTTGATCAGTAAGGTTTAACCAGTCACAAAATAAGCCATATATTTATTTTGGAAAAAATCGTATACATTTTTTTTTTTTTTAATTCTAACACATAGTAGGTATAGAAGTGAAACCACCATTACATAATGAAAGGTACTGGAACATTTCACGTATGTACTTATGTTCTTATAGAATAAACTAGGTGTCATAATGTTACAGACCCTCTTTCATTAAATTTCAAGTAATGTTTAATACACTACAAAAGTTACGTTTATTTTTATGTATTTATATTGTTAACTGTTTCAGATACGAAATGAATCTGACGCTCCGCAAGAGGAACATAGTCCAGTCCAGCCAGTCACTGAAGCAGAGATTCCTTTTGCCGAAGTGAATCAACCCAACACAGCTCCTCTTCGCAAAAGTTCATCAGTAAAGAAAAGAAAAAATATAGACGATAGGCGTCTGGATACTGTCTTTCAATTGTTGACGTCCTCAACTGCACACATTGGGCATAAAGATGAGACGGAATACGTTGGGCAAATGATAGCGGCAAAGTTGAGGAACTACGATGCCCTTAAACGATGCACGATTCAGAATGCTTTAATAGGCGTATTTCTGGACGCAGAAAGAGGTGTGTATGGTCAGCAACAATTGTCAGCCTACAGACGTGTTCCACGCTCCTCACCAAACGAAATATCTCCGCTTGTTCCATACCATTCCTTTGATATTTGCGACGTTTTTGTTGTTGGTTTGCTCGTTCGTGACCCGCGTTTGGTGATGATAAGAGGTGTCGCTGCTCTGTCTCTTACGGGATTAATGCTGGATGATTGGGTTCGTATTAAGTAATGTTGTAGTATGCCCGGCTAGCTCTAATTGAAATAAAATAACAAAGGAGTTTCTTTTTTAAATCGGCCTAAGGGACTCACGCACTGCGGGTTGCGTCACGAGAGGTAGATACTTAAAGTTTATTTCGACGAAAAGAATAGGCGCTTCCTCCGGCGGCTTTTGATCGGTCACGACGTTAATTATGTTGCAGGTACCGGCCGCGATCACCCGAAAAGTCCACCCACCGGTGACCCCGAGCTCGCTGTTCACCGTCCTTACAAATCCGACGACGAAGATCCCGACACCTGTCCTCCCGAGTTCACACACACCCGGCTCGTCTTAAGACTTCATTCTCAGTGCCTCGCGGTTCGCATCTTTGCTCTCCTGGGCGGCGTTCCCTTCCCGCCCCACCGGACTCATGGGGGCGGGTAGGTTCCCCCGAATAATCAGAGCCAAGACCTGGCCCGAAAATTGCGTGCGTCCCTTGTAGAAGCTCCGTATTTATTTAAAATCAAATTTAACATGGGCACATTCTCACAGCAATTACAAATAAAACACTTAGCCTAATTACTACTTGCTATCTTCAATTAATATAATTCTAGTTTAAATTACGTACGTTACAAGGGGTCTGTCGGGGAAGGGCAAAAGGAGAAGAAATGTGTAGGCGAGACAGAAAGAGAGGCGATTGTATGGCAAGGAGACAGGGGGAGGTAGGGCGCCCTCGCCCCTTCTCGCACAGCATGTGGTAAGGCTCACGCATCATCTGCTCTATTGTCGCCAGACCGGCGGGCAATTATCACTCTTAAAAACTAAAATCATTATACATAAAATTATCTTAATGTTACTAGCATATTCGAGTCTGTGACATTTCACAGGTTAAAACGATACCAGACACGATACCTCTGTGATAATATTAGTAATATTCATATTTTCTACTGTTTTTATACTGGCCTATCATAGGATCCCACAGACCCCTCACAATCAATACTGAAGTTAAAATGGATGGCAATATGTTACATATGACAATAAAGGCCCCTTCATTACAATCAATCATCATAATTAACCTAAA
>PNEQ01016348.1:0-33758 GCA_003012365.1 Medauroidea extradentata
ACAACCTAAGTCCCGGACTTAAGTTGTTTTACTCATCACTAAGAAAATGCTGGGTCTGTTAAAACCACAACAAAGCCGAGGACTAATGTTGTTTTACTACTACAATGTAGCTCTTTGAAATGGCTTCATGATAATACAATAATCCCAAAATGCCGAATTTGTGACTTAAGTTGTTTTGCAAATTCACCATTCATATATAGCTGAATTGAGTGAGTGAGTGAGAGATATTCGTCAGCGCTTAACATCGAGGTCTTCAGCACTGGTGAGGGATGACATGAGGTGAGTATGGAGTGGCACCGGAATGAAGGGGCGGGGGAAACGGGAGATCCCCGAGAAAATCCGTTGACCAACGGCATCGTTCGGCACGATTCCCACATGCGAAAATCCGGGGACCGATTCCGCCGGGAATCGAACCCGGATGTCCTTGGGGGGGCTAGCTGAATTGAACTAGACTACTTGTAAATAACGTTACATAAGAGTAGGATCTTCAATTGAAGTACACTGTAAAATACTTCTAAAATAGTATTTGAAGATTTAAACCCACACACAGCGTGTGATACTTACCATACTTGAACTTGTAAATAGAAACAAATTATCAGACTCGGTACTATTCAAGTCAGGTACTTCAGTTTTACTTTCGACGGTTTCCTAAAAAATATATACGAACGTTACTATTGATGTACCGTCAAGTGGGGTTACTTTGTGGTAACATGTGTTAGGCCTACTTTGTACCACTCAGAATGTGTTGTTTTTTATATCATTTAAGTAAAATTTAAGTAACTGTAATTGAGTTATATAAACTATATATTCAAATCATCCATACAAAATTAAAAATTTTATGCTTAACGATCACAAAATAAGTATTTTGATTGGCACATAGTTATCAAGAGCTGGCACAAATAGGCCCCGGTTGACGGTATGTGAAACTATTTTACCATACCTAATTTCTTAACACTACTGTACATCCATAAACTGAATTTACAAATAATATTTTACAGTGGTTCTAGCCAATTTAGCCATTCATTGGCTGAAAGTCGAGTAGTGATAAACGTCGCACAGTACAGTGGGCGTGTACGATGTGGTGTTGGCCAATAGGACAGTGGTGATTGGAGTCTGTCCCACGAATGAGTGCACTTTTCTGGCAGCTCTGCTGCCATTTCTGTTTGTGATTCGTAGTGCATTACAGTATGATTTCCTGGTGATAATCTTGCCAACAGTTTCCTCGCTTATTAAGTGAGTAATTATTGGTCGATGACTATAAAATATTG
Organism: Medauroidea extradentata; assembly: GCA_003012365.1. Taxonomy (NCBI): domain Eukaryota; kingdom Metazoa; phylum Arthropoda; class Insecta; order Phasmatodea; family Phasmatidae; genus Medauroidea; species Medauroidea extradentata. Next base: position 1,269 of record PNEQ01016348.1, read on the forward strand.
AATTTATTAAATTTCTGATACTCGCTGTTGAAGTGTACATTGGAACAATGGAGACATTTGGGAAAGTGTCGTAAAAAGTACGTATTTACGAACACACTGCAACGCATTTCAAACGCGTGTAAGGCTGCTTCCTTAAGGAAGTGTCAAGTGAAGGCGTTCGCAGGATGTTTACATTTCCCGTAGGACTGTTACGTCGAAACACGTGCTTCCCTTCTAGTAATCCGTCTCTGTGGTGCTGCCCGCAGTTCGACACTTCAAACTTCCTCAGCACAACTTTCCCTGCCGAGTGGTTCCGGTAGGATTGGCAGCCCTGGGGATCCGAGTGCCGGGGGTGGAAAAAGTCGCGGGAAGCAGGGAATCTATTGTGAAGGGGAGGGGGTTCGTTTTCATTAATTACTCCTTTGCGAAGAAAGTAGACGTTGAGTAGAGCTCGGGGCCTGGGGGAAGGTGAAGGAAAGACGGTTAGAAAGGAAGCAGAGGAAAGGTGGAACAAATGCAGACTAAAAGCAGGGAAGTGGGGTCACGGGACGAAGACGTTTGTGTTAATTAAAGTCGAATCGCTCGCAAATTCGCGAGTATGGAAATCATGAATCCTTAACAGAAAAAATAATGGCCTGGTTATTAGCTCCCATTGGCGATGACTTATAGAATTTTTGTTGAAAACGAGGTTTTTTTTACTTCTTTTTTTTTTAGTGATTTATAGCGATGTTGTCACAGCTCAGTTGAAATCATACCGCCCTCAAGGAGAGTTAATTAATAGGTAGCTTCGTGTCGCAGTCGCAAAAAAAAGCGGAGGAGATAACATTTAGCCGTTACACAAGGCTTAGATAAGAAACGGGAAAGATGAAAATATATTTTCCAGACAACTTTTGAGCCCAATATATAGACCTCATTTGCAAGTAAATAAGCCCGCTAAAGCAGTTTTGCACCGCTTCTCATTTCTTCCTCTCTCTCTCTCTCTCTCTCTCTCTCTCTCTTTTTTTTTTTTTTTTTTTTTTTTTTTTTTTTTTTTTTTTTTTTTCATTACGGGCGGGATTTTAGAACTTATTTGTGGAACAGTCGAGTTTGTGTGTATGTTAATTGGTTCAGGAAAAGTTTCCGAGAATTTCGCAAACAGAGAAGTTTCTCATTAAAGTTCTACTTCCGATAACTTTTTTAATGTCCTTAATCTGTTTATCGTTTCTATAGAGTTGATTGAAAATAATGCCATAGGAAAGGGGTTATTTCTTTTTACTAACTTTGACGTTCGTAAAACAATCTTCAACAATTCAGAAAGTTAAGCGGCACAGTATTTTTATCGAGCGTTCTTGATAGGAGGCCTTATTTCTCTGTCGTTTAACATAGGTATTTACTTTTACTGTAGTTAGTGTGTATAACGAAAAAGTTATTGTTTTTGAATAACGCAGTTGAAAGGAGTGGTTTAGAGTTTAATGAAGCACAATGTTTCTGCGCAATCCTTAATTTTTGTTTTTGCGTGATCGTGAGTAGTATTAGGGCTAATGTTTTAATATTTAGTAATATTGACCAATAAGTAAGGATGTTTTCATAGTTTCGGTAACAAATGACAGACGCGTGTGCACAAAGACACGGTGTCATTGTGAGCGTGAAGCAGGGCTGAAGATGTGCACGTAAGGAACTCACACAAGTGAGTCCTTTTTTATCACCAAAACATCTGTGTAAGTTAAGCCCTGTCACGGTAAAATTAAATAGGAATAAGAAAGTTATTTCAAAATTTGTATTGTCCAGGATTGCTGTTGGCATTCCACAGAATGTGGCCGTCTACCCAGGGTCCCGATTTAATATCGCTACCTGCCATTTGCACAACAAGTCAAACGGATCTCCTATTGCGTCTATGTGTGAATATTTATCCCGCACTACAGCGCAAACATTCGCAACGCAGGTGCGAATTTGGCGTTGCACCCATAAACAGCAATATTTAATGTGTCTCCTAGCGTCATGCAGAACTTCGGCCGACACGAAATTATTCGAAAACTGCTCAACGTGAATGAGTGATGTCTGCTTAGGAGTAGCACTCAAAAGTACTTTACAAGTGTGTACCCATTTCAGGTTTCCCACAGCTGATTAAAGCATATTTTCTAGCAGTCGAAAATGGGTACTTTTGCGGTCCGTTTTAGGTACAAAAATATTGGCGCATGCTCGTTAAAAAGGTAGGGGCGGTTACAATACGTCTCTATATTTAGGGTTACGCCATATAATATCATGACGTCACCACTGAATGTTTCATTCGAGAAGTTGTCACGTCAATTCAGTGACACGCCTAGATGCTAGGGGTGGCGTAATGCATGTGTTGGTGTCGCCCTTATCGCTTCACGTTTCTAGGCCTCTAACGCACAAATTACGTCCACTCAGGCAGTCACCTTAAGAACCGTCTCTAGTTAATAAATTAGCATAATTTCAGGATGATTTGTTTATTCAAACTTCTCAAATAAGAATACACCTACGATAGTAAAGCTTTTTTAAAGCAATGATAAAACCGTTTCTATATTAGAAGTTTTGATACTGGAACATCAATACGATTATAAAATTTGGGTTTTCAGCTAAACATTCTAATACAGCGCCATTTGTTACTATACATATTCTTCTATAAAACAAATAATTTATTCATAGCAACCTAGACTATTCCTTTGTGAATACATATATGTATTAAAACCCTTCAGAAACGTACTTTTTTTTTTTGTGAGAAAACCGGCTAAAAGCGAAGCATGTTTTCGTATTTTGATTCCTTTTTTCTCTTCCACACTCAAATATACTCCTCTCCGGTCAATGTCTACCTTGGTTTCTGCCCTTCAGTGCGCCTTCTCAGACGAAAACAAGCCGTGCTGGCGCTCCAAGTGTACGACCGTGGGCCGATGTTCATGTCCCATTTAACTGTATACAGAAGCGCTAGATGACGTGTTTGAAGCACGGAAACGGGCAGGCGATAAGAGCTAAACTGTCTGGAGCGTCAACATCCTTATCGCCTTTATGCGCGAGGTGCAAAAACGACAGGCAGTGTTTTGGTCGTTTACTTTTTCTTAAGGGTCTTCAAGCTGTGACCGTTACTATTTTATTCACGAAACGAGCGTAGTAAAGTCCAACGCATGCCTCTATTTTTGTTTTACGAATCGATTTGTATTTTTTTTTTCCGTGACAGCAATATGGGAACTTTTTTTACTCGTTTTGAGAAGCTCCGAAACCTTGTTTCCAAGTATGACATCTAGACGACAAAAAAAAAGAGTGAAGCATAGTTTAAAACATCTGTTCATTTCACACACAAAGATACCGAACACGTGTTTGTCGTATTTAGTTAAAAAAAATTATTAAAAAAAAATTGTCCTAACACTCTGCAACAATGCCCATGCGGCAGTTGTATTGGGCTGTTAAAAAAAAGTGCTTGGTTCGTCGTGAGTGTGGGTTGTTTCTACGAAGGAGGACTTCGTATAGGACGACCAGCGATGTTGTTCACAACCGCCATGCCAAGCACCAAGCAGACGCGGCGTCAACCCCCTCCCTTACATCGCATTTCTGGGGTTGGGCGACCCCGTCGCGTCGCATCCTGGACGAAATTAATTCATCCGCGCGCGCGTGGGTTGTGGTGTCGGGCGGGGGAGGGGTGGGCGAACTTTGGCCTGCGGTCTCGCAGTGGGGAGGACTTTCTCGCAGGCCCTCCACGAACCTCGGGGGGCGGAGGTTGGCGACGGTGGAGGGCGACATCTTCGCGTTAGCTCACCGGGCCGTGAATCGCGCCACTGCGTCGGCTGCTAATATAATTGCCCCGTCGTGTGGTCCCCAGGAGGGCAGCCGCACCCAGCTGCTGCCGATCACGTCGCGCCGAAGACAGTCACCAACCCCCCACCCACTTTCCTTCCCTCACCCCTCATTTTTCTATCGTCCGAAGCACACCCTCGTAGTCTGCCCATGGCAGGCACCTGGTTTACTCCAGGGCTGCACAAGACATCGTTAGTATAGATGATGGAATATCGCAAAACAATTTTGTACCAACACAGCCTTGAAAACACTGTAGTTTCTTTCAACATGTATAATTAGGTGATGTATTTCTGACACAACTACTGCAGACTAATAATAGGCATCACATTTTACAATAGCGGGATTCGTGTTGGCTCAGTCAAATAGGGTAACAGCTCCAAGTACAAGCGAAAGCCGATAATCGTTGGATAAGCTGAACGTACGTTGAAACCCAGCAAACAGTCAAATTTTCCCGCGATAAACCATTATCTCTAATCATTAGTGATGATGGTTTATCGCGGGAATGCTTGACTGTTTGCTGGATTTCAACACACGTTCACCTTATTGGAATATTACTGGCTTTAGCTGTTACCCTATTTGACTGAGCCTATAAGAATCCCGCTATTGTAATGTTTGATGCCCACTATTAGTCTGCAGAGAGCTACATTGTGTTAAAATTATATCATTGAATCATATACGTTGCTAGAAACAACGGCGTCTTGAAGAGCATGCTAGCACAAAATATTTTCGCGATGTACTGTCATCTCTAGTAATCATGTCTAGAGACACGATTTTACGGTCAAAAGGATTTTTTACCAACTTGTTTCCAGCGGTGGACCCACGTGGAGGTAGGGTGGAGGGTGTGTGAAAAAGTTTTGAACAAGGGTTATTTTACTTAAACTACTTAAATAATGCCTATAGCCCACGATTTTTGGTGAAAATAATTCTGCAACAATTTATTTCAGTGCCTTATGTGCACAAATACAGCCCTGCCTCATGGTCACTGATTGGCTGTTTTTAACCCTCAGCGTCTAGTGTTCTACCCGCAAATTACAGACGTGTGGTGTCGCAGTAACCTTGTTCCTGTAGGCACAGTCAAATGAGCCACGTCACTTCACAAACACACACTGCCAATAACCAATACACTGTTTCATTATAATAAAATATTGACTTTAGTTTTGGAAATTACACTTACCTGCTGTAAAAAATACATAACAATCCTATGTCGATTTTTTTACTTTGTTGGTAAAGAAACACTTATTTGAAATATGAAATAGCCCCTTACTTAACGGTTTGGGCCCGAGTTTCTCGGCTTGTGAGAGAATTATTTTTTTTAAAATGCGTACGAGAGTCAATATCGTAAAATTACTTCGTAACTTTGTTGCAAATTGGTTTTACAATGCAATGTAATTTTTCGAGACAAACTGTATGATGAGTGTAGCTGATTTATCAATTAAAAGGAAATTTCGTTAATTAACTAATTAGCAACTTTTTTGCAGTATTCTGACTCGACAAAATTAGAGTATGCAGTTTAAATCAGTCATAACAAAGTTACGAATCGATTTTACGATATCGGCTCCCATTTATGTTTTAAAAAATAATTGACATTAAATGCGAAGAAACTCGGGCCCATGCCTTTAACTATATCACGGTGCAACGGACTCTTAAATCAATGTGTGACCAATAATTAATTACTTAAACAGTAACATAACCTAAACGGTTATCAGTTGGTTTGTAGACTTTTTTCTTTTTTCAAATTTCTGCTGAAATATTACAGATGATGTTCTTTTTGGACGGACGCACATAACAGTGTTTTAAACGCAGCTTTGTGCCTCTTGGCCGAGGATTGGAATCCCTGGCGGGTCAGCGATTTGCGTACACGTTTAGATGTTAGTTTGGTATTTAACTGCATTTTTAAATGTCCTCCATAAAATCGGCGGCATTTTAAACTTCAAAAATTATATCCGTAAAATGTACATCAAAATATGTGTGTAAAAAGGTGAGAGTGTGGGTTGTGATTTTAAATTAAACCACCCCCTCCTGTCATGACGTGTGCCTTAGCGTCACATAAATTGTAGAATTAAAATCAATGCCGAGGTTTGGTATACTATTCCCATCAAGAATTAACTTAATCGGATCGCTTAAAAGGGTGATTGCTGTTTTCTTGGGTGGTTATCTATTTTTCAGTTTGCCCTGTGTTATTTCCAGGGAGCGCTTTTTCTTCGCTCTTATTGCTCACGGAATATTATGTACTGTTTGTGCAACATTTTCCGTTGCGTATGAATCACGTGCTTATTAAACGAAATATTGATAGAGCCCGAAAAAATTCGCGGGTTCACTTACCAGTAGGCTAGCATCCAAGAATGTATGACAGCAGCTGCTCATTAGCTGCTCGCTTCCACGGTAAAATGGGCATGTGGTTAGTTACAATTTTGTTATCGGCTCAGCGACTTCCAAAAGGTGCGAGATAAGTCAAGGGCCAATTGCGAAAGTGATACGAACGTGCAGTTGCGGGAATTCTAGCTTGTGTCGCAAAGAAAACGCGAATTTTTCAGGGCCCTAAATATTGATTGTGATTACGCTGTGCGTATCGCTTTAAAGTTGTCATGAATGAACAGCGTTGATAATTAAGAGTTAATGTACGCTGTGTATAAATGTGTGTATGTATGTATAATATATATATATATATATATATATATATATATATATATATATATATATATATATATATATATGTGTGTGTGTGTGTGTGTGTGAAGGCACGGGGGAAACGGGGAAGGCGATAAGTCAAATATAACACGTCCGTCAAATTTCTTTTCGTCTCTAGGCACAAAGTACTAAACTAGTGTACAGTATGTTCGTGTAGAAAGTGTTCTTCAATGGGACTTCAAGTAATGAATCTGTTGTTTTTATTTGTGGAAAATATGTAGTAAAGTCCAATGCAGGTTTCTATTATTTGATTGTATGATTACGGCAAGAATTTTCTCAGCTACAGTAACGTGCAAAAAAGTTATGTTTAGCACTTTTAAGGAGTTTGGTAATCATATTTTTGATTAGCGGATGGCATTTTTTTTAACCATAGGGACACAGTTTGCAGCGTGTGTCTTTTCTGTAGATAAATGTATTGTAACCATTTTAGTTAAATGAGAAAAATATACTTTCCCTCAGACACCAGGTTCACTAACTATTAATATAGACCCTGCAGGCTGGACTCCACAGTCCTGTGTACACTCTGTCTCCAGCATTGGCTGCTGCTCCACTGTTGTACATGTTATAGGTAGAGCCAGTTATTTTTGCTGAAAAGAATTTTGCAACAAGTTGTTTCAATGCCCTATGTGCACACATGCAACTCTGGCTCATGGTTATTGGCAGAATATAATAGGTAGAGACATGCAAAATTCGCGTTATTTTCTGACAGCTGACTAGGCTCCAAGTGACTGCAGGCTCGTTCGACGTCTCCCGCTGGCCGATATTGTCGTGACTTGCCGCGGAGAATTATTACACGGTAGAGAGGCCAATCTCTGCAAAGACGTAATACACGTAAATGACAAAACTTAAGTTCTTGGGCAATTCAGTCGCAGATTATGCTCTATTATTAGGGCCACGATTTTGTCGCGAAAAGATTTTTGCCCCACTTTGTTTCAGTGACTCACGTGCACATCGGCAGTTCTGTTTCAAGGTTATTGGCAGCGTGTCTATGTTCATACACGTTTCTCATATGACTGCACCAATCATAATAAGATTATTGTGAGTCTGTACGTCTACAATTTGCCAAGGCTTGTGAGAGTAAAATCATCCAACCACAGACGATGTAGCAGAGCTGCAGGTGTGCACATAACGCATCGAAACCAAATGTTGCAAAATTCTTTTCGCCATAAAATCGAGGCTCTATCTATTATGTATAGTAAAGTGAAGATTAGTCTCCTACCTAGTGATATCGCGAATTTTGCATGCCTCTAACAATAGGGCGGAGGGCGTGGCCCAGTTGACTGCACCAACCAGAACAATGTTACCGCAACACCACACGTCCGTGATTGAGACGCCGAAAGTTTCCAATCACCGACTATAAAGCAGAGAAACAGAAGTGCACATAAGGCTCTGAAACAAATTGTTGCATAATTATTTTCACCAAAAATCGCTGGCTCTAGTTACAAGGTAACGTGGGACTCGGCAAGTGTTTTTGTGCAGGTTTGCTGTTGGTTCTCAGTGCAAAATGAGTTACATCAACAGTGGCCCCAATCACAGGATTCACGTACACAGGTGTTCAAATATAAAGCGTATCGTCGAATGAGTTCGCGAAATTTTCGGGTACCTAATTACTAGATCAAAGTATAATGAACATTAATATCTTACGATAAGCTTATATCTCCCATACGCTCGCAATGAACGTTACAATTAAAGGAAGGAGTTGCATGTGGTTTTGCTGCTCTACAGTGGATTACGTTGCCCAAGGTTTACTGAGTGTTTTTCATGAACATTCAGTGTTATGTCTGAAATAGCTAAATACTCTCCTACTCTAGTGTCATTCTAGAGCACAGGTTTGGCAGCGGTTTTAAAAGAGAAAACTAATTTGATCGTATCACTATAGTTAACTTTACTGCTCATCTCTTGATGTGGCACTTAGTCCTAGTTACCTGAGCATGAAACTCATCAGCGAGCTGCAGATTCCAACCGGATTCGAAAAACACAATAATAGAAATAGGCATTGGAATCTGAACCATAAATTTCGTAAATAAAGTAGTATGTTCACCGCTTACGGTCACACAGGAAAATTAATACTACTACAGCCCTGCGCGCCAGATGCTTGGTTAGCGGGTAGAGGTGACACTTATAGATGATGGTTTCTCGCGGGAAAACTTGACTCTTGGCTGACTTTCAACGTATGTTCAGCTCATGATAAAATGACTGGCTTTCCCCTATGTGTGGAGCTGTTGACCTATTTGACTGAGCCATTAGGAACCTCTCTGTTGTAATATGTTATGCCTGTTGTTCGTCTGCAAACAGATACGTTGTGTCCGACGTATAACATTCAATCGTACATGACGCAAGAAACTAAAGTGTTTTCAAGGGTATGTTGAGAAAGAAAAAGTTTTCGCGATGTGTGCATTATATATGTCAGTTGGTGGCACCCTTAGAACTCCATATATTTTATGTCTCACATACACAAACGCAGTTTAACTAGGTAAGAACCTTGAGTTTATGTTTACCTTATGCGCGGTGGTTGATGAAGCCGTAGTCTGCAGGCCATCGAGGAACAGCAAAATGCTCGATACAGATCTGCAATAGCGACCTGAGCCGGTGATTTGAGTGCGAAAGCTTATGGTAAAAAATTATTCCCTTTGTGGAGTTAATCAGAATCAAATACACTGCAACAGAATTGAAAGTCGAGCATGTTGCCACACGCCGCGGCGGTGGGGTTGAAGAAAACTAGCAATTTTACGGTAAATTCTGAGAGGCAAAGCGATTCGAACAAGCTTTGGCACCTCGGTCACAAAATCAAGGTAGCGATAAATACACGTGAGACTCATGAACAATACGCTAACCAAATATTTACTGCCTTTATTATCCGTTCGTATAATTTCCAAGAGGTAAACCTTCTTCACCGGCTCTCTGATGCCGCCGTTGGTTATTGAGATATAGTTTAAGAATAGAATGTCCGGAAGTAACATGCAAGGATACATATCGTATACGTTTCCTGTGAGAGTTTTGTTACAGTACGTTTGTTAGTTTGCGAGGAAACATCAAATTCCAAAGTTTGTTTTTGTGGATTCCTCAGAGCTGAAGAAAAATTTCCTGTAGATAGGAGCGAAATTTAGTCATCAGTTGTTGGCATCCCTGATGCGAGGCGGCTTGGATGTGTGTACCCCGTATATTTCCCAAGGCTACCCTGGGATGGCGCATCCCGTCCGTGAAGGAAAACCTCCAACCCCCCGGGCCCACTTTTTCACCTCTCCCATCACCGTTTCACTCTTCCTGGGGTTCCCATAACCCTCTCCGGTTTCAAATATGTGCCGCAATTCATCTTCAAAATTAGTAGCGCGGTGGAGAACGTGGAGATGTAATTCGCCTCCCACTTCGCAGCCCCTCCCCCTCGTCTTTGGAGGCCACCTATCCCTTTTCCTCCCCCTCTCGACAAGCCGCGCAATAAGGATTCCGCCGCTCCTCCATTTCTCTGCCCTGTCGGGGATGTCAACTTCTTCTGTGCGGCCGCCCTCGTAAAACGCGGCGCCACTGCGCATGCGCGCGTCTCGTACACATTCTGCGCAAATGGTTTTGGTCATCCGTCTCCCGCGAACTCGGTCTGTCACAGAGCAGAAACCTACAGACGCTCCCGTTTGCGACGTTAGACCATGAAGTTTCAATCCCTATTAGTAGCGCCCCCCTGATCTTCGCGGAAACATTTGTACATCATCATGTTTCATAGGGGGGTAACAACACGGCGAGACAAGGGTAAATGCCCTCTCCCTGTTTTTCCCTGAATACTTGAAGCAGGAGCAAACCTTAAACAATATACCTGTCTGCATACAACAATTTTATATTTTCTTCATTTTAGTAATCTTAATACATAAAATGAAGTGTCCTGACACACTCATTCACTCACTCACTCATCAACGCACAGCCCAAACCGCTGGATCTAGAACCATGAAATTTTGAGGGCAGCTTCCCCTTGCCCCGTAGGCACCTACTAAGAAAGAATTTTTCGAAATTCGATAATTAATGGGGTGAAAAGGGGTGAAATATGTTTTAAAAGAATCCTTGATAACTCATTAACCGGGAATGCTATAATAAAATTTTTAACTTCATAATATTGCCCAAAGAAATGCATATTCGCAAATTAAGGGGGTGAAAAGCCGTAAAATGTGTTTTTCATTAATATGTGATTTCTCCTAAACCATTTCAGATAGTGAGGTGACTTTTTTTAATGATGCTTAAGTAAATATCTAAAAAGTATTTTTTCAATTTTTCGAAATTCGTCCTTGAAAACTCTCATAAACCAGTGGAAACAGTGAAATGGTTTTTGCATTAAAATAAATGTTACATAAATATTAAAAAAAAGTAATTTCAGGATTTTTCGATTTGTCCTTGAAAGGTGTTAAAAAAAAATAAAATGTGATTTCAAAAAGCATCTGTACCGCTTACACGCGTTGATATATCGAGATGATTTTTTGATAAGAATGAAGCTTATGTAAATATATACAAATTAAATCCAGGTTTTTATGAAATTCGAAAATTAAGTAGGTGAAAAGCAGTAAAATGTTACAGTCTCCTGAAAAAAAAGAGAATGATCACGGAGAAATAATTCAACAGTAGTTTCTTTTTGCCAACCTACTCATAAATATAACCTATTTGGACTGTAGCCTGTACATACGAAAGAATTATCACGGCATGTCGTTAAGCATTCACTCAGGTATTGTATCAAGTTTGTGGTGTGGGAGGAGTGGGTTCGTATCCCGTACAAGACTTTGCGATGGGAATTGCTATGACATCATACGAGCATATTGCGCGCACTCTTTACACTGAGCTAAGACAATTTATAGTTCACTGTTATTGAATACGCTAGCTGTTAAATGCCTTCATCACATATTTTATCCAGAGTACTGTTTACATTACATAATTTCACGCGGGCAAAGCCGCAGCCGGCCAGCTAGTATAATATGTAAATGTAATTTTATCAAAGCAAAACTCTATTACAGACTGTTCGTGAACAGCATTCCTCTTTACTATTTTCATTACAAAAACTATCATGAAACGGAAAATCAGTGTAAACGTTTCGCTACGCTGAAAGCTAATCACGTTTGCCCCCAATAAAATAAGTTATAGTTTTTGGTTATTACAAATGTTGAATAGTGCGCTCAGTTTAAAGTGAGGAGCGTATATTCGAGATGTTTACCATTGTTTCTCAGTAAAGATGAAAATTAAAACAGCTACTATGACGTTTGCCCCCTCCCTCCTCTTTGGGAATTCGATTTGTTGTGTTTTTGGTATTTTGCGCTCCTCTGCAGTTCTGCATAATTGTTTATTGGTAGGGACAGGAAAATTGCGCGAATTCAATTACCTACAGGCTAAAATCCATTGTACTATATGCATATTCAAGTCCTGTCTACTTGCTCAATGTCTGTTGTTCCACTGAGTAGCAGCTAGTTGACTAACGGTCGGGGCTTGAGTATGCATATGATAGTTGATGCTAACATGCAGGCCATTGAATTCGCGAAATGTTCCTGTCAATGTTTATTGGCATTGTGTTGTTGTTTTTTGTAAGACGTTTCTTGTTTGACTGTACTGATTAAAATAAAGTTCTGTGATACCACACTTCTGCAGTGATTCTCAGTAAAACGCACTCGTAGCCGTTAAAAACAGTCTTATCACCGACCATTATACAGAGCGCATAGGCGTGCGCACAGGGACTGCAAGGGGCGCAGCTGCACCCCCAATTGCGCTGCAATTTGCTGCAGTTTTCACTTTTAAGAGGGCGTGGTACATAATTCAACGCTAAAAGCATTCATCTATAACTGTAGGTTTCGTGAAGCCAATTTGCGAAAGTTAAACAATAGCAATCCTAGACAATAGTTTTATCCAACGTTATAAACATAATAGTTTTCAGTGTTACGAACTTGTGAGGCACAATCTCTGACGCCGGAACCTCGTGCATTTAACTACAGCGCAAGAGATCACGCGTAACGAATTAGTAATTCTGTATCAATATTTGCTCATAAAGTTAGCAAATACCATTTTCTAGGATTGTCATTGACTACTTCTTCAATATCGGCTTCGAAAAATTCGTAGAAATCAATTGATGTTTTCAGCGTTTATTTATGTAACACACACTCTTGAGGCATAATTTTTCCTAAAAATTTTACAATTTCTTGCAGTGATATAAGTCATTGCTTGGTTGGGATACTCCTTAAATAGTGCCATTTTGCATCTTAAAATTCACTTCGGGTGTGTATATTTATAAATTATGAGGCATGCATCCCCCTTAACCTAAACCTGCGTATGCCTGTGCGCAGAGGTGCTAATTCGCACGCGAGTCACTGAAACGAACTGGTGCAAAAAATATTTTCACCAAAAATAAAATTTTGTAAATTTAAGCAAAGAATATTTGATTTCCCATGACGTCTGATTGTTATAGCCACGATTTTGTCGCGAAAATATTTCCGTCCTAATTTGTTTCAATGGCTGACATGCACATTGGTAGCTATGCTTCATGGTTATTGGCACCTTGTCTTTGTTCAGACACGTTTCTCATTTGACTGCGCCAATCTGAATAAGGATATTGTGACATCATACTGCTGTGATTTGCCACTAGATCCCCAAGAAAACGTCCAATCACTCACCACGAGGAAGAACAGCAGATGTGCCGATAAGGTATTCAAACCAAATAGTGCAAAAATCTTTTCGCCATAAAATCGTAGGTATACTTATTGTAGCGTGCATTATCTCATTTCAACCCTTGTAGCGGGCTGTTTTTGATTCTGTTGTAAAATCTTTATGGGTCAAATATTTCCATGCGAGGAAATTGTATTAACAAGCACACACTATATCGTACGCATACAGAATGTCCCATAAGTCCGGTCTCATAGGGTTAATAGAAATTTGTGAAATATGGAATGGTCTAACAGTGATGTAGTATGTTAGCGTATGACAACAGCAGTGTTTTCAGTTCCATGTTTCATTGCAATAGAAAATGTTCAAATTGGTGGCCGAGATGTGCTATTGCTTTGTACGCGATTTAGCGTGGCCGGCGGGATGGAAAGGCATGTAGATAGTAATGTTATTATTCCCAATAACATTTCATTACTATCACATATTTCCTATTTTTACTTTCCTTGTGAGACCGGACATTTTCTATGAGACTGGACTTACGGGACAATGCAAACAAACAAGTTTTTTTTCCTGTTTCGTCTGGAAGGTGTTACCAGACCGTGCAGAGAATCAGTACAGGATCTGATGTTGAACTTGTTTTCCGGCGCCAATTTACAGACTGACACTTCCTTGGAAGTCTACGGGGGGAAGTTTCCCCCCCCCCTGCCCTTTCGTTTTGTTTCTCGCACTTTTATTCCTTCCCTTCCCTTGTCTGCCCCTCGCGTATCGGTGCAGGCGTCCCTTCACGTCCGCCCCCCTGTCTTGGCTTGTTGAAATCAACTTCCTGCTCTGTGCGTGCGACGTGCAACACTAGTTTTCTCCTCCCAGTGTTGCCAGATCTCCTGAGGCGAATTATCTGTAAAGAGAGGAAAAAATACCTCAGTTCAATGACGTTCATGTTAGAATGCACTGTCCTATGCTTAGGGTCCGGAAAATTTCGCTCACTGGATGACCTGCATGCTAGAATCAAATATCCTATGCATACTCAAGCCCCGACTATTCGTCAACTAGCTATTACTCAGTGGAACAACAGACAATGAACGAATAGACGGGGCGTGAATATGCATAGTACAATGGATTCTAGCATGCGGGTCATTGAATCAGCGACATTTACCTATGCTTAAGGCTCGGTTTCAGTCCAGGGGCGTCATTTAAGGTTTTTATAAAAGGGGGGGGGGCAAGATTTTTTTTCCGGCTACAGTGACCTTGTTGCATCTTTTTTATTAATTAAGCATGTATAAATTAGATACTTTAATAATAAAACTTCAGTTTTATGTGCTTAAGTTAGCATTATTTAAATTTAAAAATACAAAAAAATATATTTATACACATAAAATTCTAAATCCAGGGGGGGGGGCATCCCCCTGTGGCCCCAAATGACGCCCCTGTTTCAGTCGCCACATTTAATTGTATTATTTTTCACTTTTTTGGAATTCTAAGAAGAAAAATGTTAAATTTGCGACTATTCCTCAAATTCTATTTACATTCCGCTACAGTACAGACCTTGAGATTTACCTTTTAACATATAATTATGCCGTAATGTGTGTGGCAAAATTTTTTATATTCGTAATATGCCCGACAAATCGCGACCTGACTATACATTACTAGCTTTATTACCATGCTTGTACTGTAGCTCAAGGTTAATAGAAGTTGCGGTATAGTAGCCGATTTAACATATTCCTTTTCAGAATTCTAAAAAAGAGAAAAATAATGAAATTCAATATGGCGACTGAAACCGAGCCTTTATCAAGCACCGTATATTCGTTCTGTTGTTCCACTGAGTAGCAGCTAATAGTCAAATGGGTATACACGAAACAGTGGATTCTAACACGCTTGTCATTGAATTCTCGTATTTTTTCCTTTCCCTAATTATTGGGTTTCGGATGGTATTATGGCGCAAGGTATTGTACGTTTACTATTCTCCTATTTCATTTGAACGTCATAGAAAAACTTGACGGAAATTCAGCTGCAGCAAATTACAACTGGCACACGTTAGAAACACGTGTGCCGAAACTGTGTAGCATTATAATAATTTTTAGCATTACTCCAGAGAGGTCTGTACTCTGACTATAAGAAACCAGGTAGTTGTTAATATGTTGTTTTAACCCCCGACCACGGTCTATGAAGGTAGAGGTCTTGACACTGAGGAATAAAATGTGACTCCCTTCTTGTCGCCGAGCACTAGTAGTAATTTGGTGGAAGATTTTTCTTGTTTTTGTATTTGGCTTAGCTTAAAATGTGAAGTTGTTACCGGAATTGCGAGTATTATATCGAAGAAAAAAATGGGAACGTAATTTTTTATTGGGACACATTTTTTTTATAACAATAAAATTTAATTTTTCAATATTTTACATGTAGATGCACATTGCAACGATTCTAAAATTTTGTAGGGCATGAAATGATAGTTTTTGTGCGAATGTGTTCACTAAAATAATAATACACAATATATTTCTTCAGACTACTTTTATAAACAGTTCCACACATGCCAATGCATTTATGGACATGAAACATGTATATACTATATCAGCTTACATTATTAACATTATTTTATGTAAATAATTGCAAAAATGTTAAAACGTGAGATGTAAACAAGACAAATTTTCTACCAAATGACTACTAGCGCTCGGCGACATGAAGGGGTCACTTTCTCTTGCTGGAGAACATACACAGTGTCAAGACCTCTACCCCTTAGACCGTGCCCCCGACGCAAAGAGAAGGGTGTTATAAGTCTGACGTGTCTGTGTGTCTGCCTGTGGCATCGTAGCTCCTAAACAAATGGACCGATTTTGATGCGGTTTTTTTTTTGTTTAAAAGCTTACTTGATCTAGATTGTTCTTAGCTATGATTCAAGGAAATTTTTTCGGCCGTTCAAAGATCGTCATCTCTTTTCTTTTCTTTTTTTTTTATGTGAGCGATTCTACTGGTCTGATCGATTTTAAATTTAGTATCCTGTGAGTGGGGGGTTTTAAAATTTTTAATTTAAGTCTCAATTATGCTAGTTAACGTGTTCGTAAATAAATTCATGGGACGAGCACTTTCTCTGGCACCACCGAGTTTTATCTATTTCACACTTTGTCACAGTGAAATATTATTCTACATTAAATTATTATCGGTGGTAGTAAACAACAACTGTGGTACTGTCTGGCAACACTGTCTCCTTCCACCCCCGGATGACGGACGCAATAGTGGTCGAGTTAACACCCTCCCTGTCTTATCCCCTTACCTGCGGTCCTCCCGTCCAATCACAGCGCATGATGCACGTTTCCTCCCCCTTCCCTCCTCTGTATTCCCTACTTCCATCAACCCCTGTTCCTCCTCCTCTGTACAGATAATCTCTAGCGAGACTCGGGTCAAGGCGGATGGTACGCGCACGGCATATCTGTTGCAGGCCCCCCTCCCCTTTTAGCAGGCCACCCCCTACATTTCCCCTTCCACCTTTCACTTCCCTCGTCTAGAATTCCCCGTCATCACGTAATGTAAGGAAGAGCTCCAAGGCGGTCGAACATCGCACGCGAAAAAACTAGCAAACTCCTCTTCTACAATACAGTCCTTGGCAAAAATCCTTATATAGGGTGTTCACATTAAACTGAGCATGGCCCAATATTAAAAATAACCAAAATCTGTATTTTGTAGGAGGCAAAGATGATAAGTTCTCAGTGTGGTGAAACATTTACACTGGATTTTAGTTTCTTGTTAGTTTTCATATACAAAATATTAAACACGAATGCAAAATCGCCGAAAGATAAATTTAAGCAGTGTTCACTTTATCCTGAACAGTTCGTACCTAAGACTGCTTAACCAATGTTGATATAGTCTATCCCTCGAAAGAGTGCACTTTTATATAGGTTGTTCGCGATAAAGTGAGCATTTTTGAAGACCACCTTGTTAAAATGAATAAATGAAAAATATTATTTCTTGTGACCTCAGACCATTATTTATTATTGTGATTCTATGTATACACATTGATTTTTACTTAGGATGATTTGTTTACAATAAAAAGGGGCAGGAACCTATAAATCATCAGAAAAGCAAAACATTACTAGGATTCCAGAAGTACTCATTTTATTTCGAACCACATATACACTGGCAAAATTTTCTGTTATGTATTGTACATTAATGTTTTGTATCTACGGTTTAATATGCCGTTTTACATGTATTCAATCACCGAGTGACCTAAATCTTTGTTTCCCGAAAATTATATAGCGGATTTAGTTTTTGAAGTTACGATCGACATCTGTCAAAACGGTGTTCTAGTTTGGACGATACACACTACAGAAGAGTTGGAAAAGGGTTGAAGTAGATGTTTCTCCCCCCCCCCTCCTTTTCCTTTTCTATCAAGAGTCCTGCCCCTGGTTACGGAAATTAACTTATGAAATTAAAATTACAGGAAGTGAAAGTTAGTGCATCAATACATTTTATGACGTGTTTGACAAGAGTTAGTTTTGAAAAATTCAGTAACAGCCAAAACTCATAGTTAGCAAATACGTACCTAGGCTACTTATTTTCGTCAACTTTTTTTTTAATACAAAAATGTATCCCTTTTGTGTCGATATGAATTATCTTTTTTTCTGCAAGTTGATTATTTTTTAAAATTTTTTCTCTGCATTCCAGCGGCCATTTTGTGACTTTGATGAGTGACTATGCAAATTCTATGGTGTCAATTTTTTTACTGGGGAAAATTATGTGTATATAATGTGTAAAAGTTAAACAGTGTTTGGCGCAAACATAAAAAAAAATTACGGATCCAATGCCCTTAAACATTTCCGGTAGCTTCTTTTTATACTGTTTACACACGTCGAAATGCAATAAAAACACAAATTACGATGTTCAGATTTAATTAGTCAAGTTTAAATTCATTACCTAAGACTGACTCCTAGATACACTCTTGCTGCATAATCTGAGGCAGGGCCACTCGATCTCCCCAATAAGTTAGGGAAATGTTTTGGAAGTTTCAGTTGACTTGCGGCCTTTCTTGGAGCTCTCGCGTTTCCTCCACTCCTGCATTCCTTCACTGCGCCAAACTCACCTCCCTGTCTTCCTCACAAACATTTGAAGATCTGAAGCTGTTTTGCACACGTGAAGAACTGAAGCGAAAAATGATATGGGGCGACACTGATACGCGTGCATTAACCCAGGTCATCTATGTACAGTACAAGGCACTAAAATGAAGCTCTGTGTGTTTCGTGGCCGTGCTATATGGGGACTTTTTTAACAGTGATCCTGTAGTTTTACTGACGGAGAATCTGCAGAACTGTTCACTGTTGGACGCAAGAATAGAGTACGTTTACAATTGCCCCAAGATTCACAAATGTACAGGTATGTGCGAAAATGGTAAATAAAAAAGCTGTTATAAGGTTTGTAAACAGTGTTCTTGTAACGCGTGCTGTTTTTAAAGTACAGTCAGTCTTTAATATAACTTATATTTACTTTCCATGCTTCAATGAATCGGGAATGTTTGTTTCACAAAAAAAAAAAATCATAAAACACTGAAATTTCTAACCCTCTTCAACGCCAAATTCTCTAGCCTTATATTACACCTGCCTTCTTCCCACTCACTCAATCTGAAGCGACCAGTTCCAAGTATTGTCGAAGGCACTAGTGTCTAAACTGAGGTCGTACTACGGAGGAACGAGAGACTGCGCATGCGCCAATCTCGAGGAGTTTCTGTACCGTATGAAGGGGCCGCAGTGGCCGAATGGTGCCGCAAAGGTGATCCAGGTTCGATTCCCGGCGGGGTCGGTTCCATGATTTCCGCATGTAGGAATCGTGCCGGACGATGCCGTCGGTCGGCGAGTTTTCTCAGGGATCTCCCGTTTACCTCGCTCTTTCATTCCGGTGCTGCTCCATACTCACCTCATGGCACCTCTCACCATGCGTGGTAGATAAATAAACGCTGAAAACATCAATTGATTTCTACGCTTTTTTCGAAGCCAAGTGAATAAAATACACAATGACAATCCTTGATAATGGTAGGCCTATTTGCTAACTTTATAAGTAAATATTTACCTAAAATTACTCATTCGTTACGCGTGATCTCTTGCGCCGCAGTTAAATGCACGAGATTCCGGCGTCAGAGATTGTGCCTCAGAAGTTCGTAACACTGGAAACAATTTTGTTTTAAATGTTGGCTAAAACTATTTTCTAGGATTGCTATTGTTTAGTTTTTGAAAATTGGCTTCAGGAAACCTACAGCTATAGATTAATGCTTTTAACGTTTAATTATGTACCACGCCCTCTTAAGCGCTGAACATTTTCTCTCACTCAAACATTCTGGACCGTATGATAATTTTGATTGTAGATTCTTATCGGTTATTTTTATCGATTTAAAGTAACCTGTACCAACGTAATATAAAGTAATCGACACAGCTAACGGGGAAAGGAGGGGTGAGGTCTGCGCATAAGAGTATGCTTGGTTAGTGTCGAAAGCTGGGTTCGAACCCTGACTGGCACTGACGGCCGACGAATGCTAGCACCGTGCAGCATCACCGCATCGCGCCAGTGGTCGAGCCGACGGGAAAGGAAAGGTAGACGCCCCTTCTGCAAACAGAGCGGAGCGCCGAAGAAGTTGCGTGCTATACTGTACCGTGTCGGAAGTGGCCGCCCCTCCTATCAGGTGAGTGAGTGTGGGGAGAGAGGTGCAGGGATTGGGCGGATACGAAATAAAGGGGGAGGGCCCCGCGGCGAGATAGATTGAAGAGCTTGGAAGTCTTGTCTAGCGACGTGATAACCCAGCCCACCCCACGACAGACAAGACACCCTTCCTTCCTGCCGGTTCTTCCGCGGCTATCAGTCAGTCTGTGGGTGTTCGCCGGTTCGCCCGACCAACCAGGGGCGAAGGGAAGCAGAAAACCCCACGTTGCAACATTTCATAACCCAACAAAACCCAACGCGTTGGGGCCTCCGTACTTGCACTTAAAATGCATTCCAGCGAGCTACTACTATTCTTTTTTAACGAAACTATTTAACGCGCATTATATTTGTAGCCTGTGTCTACGAAAAAAACACACACTTCAAACTATGTCGCTATAGTTTTGAAAATTCGGCACGTTCATTGGAAACATAATTTTGAGGGCCCTTAAAATTATTAAAAATGGCCTTTCCAGACTGCCGTATCTTGAAAAATAACAACCGGATTCGAAAAACACGAACATATAAACAAGCATTACTTTGAACTATGGTGCTCGTCAATAAAATAATGTGTCCACCGAAAGTCCCATAGGAAAAAGGACAAAGTAAAGCACTCCACGCCAGCTGAGTATCTTGCGCGGAGAGGCGATAATGCATTACATACGTCGGCCAACAGCAACCTTACCGCTCCTGCCTCACACACACACACACACACACAGTATATCTAGGGAGGTCCCTTTGATTTATTTGGATCTGGTACGTTAGCCGTGCTGTAGCATGGGATGAATAGTTTTTTTTTTCTTCTGTAACTTTTAAACGTGTTTCCAGTGCGTTTGTCTAGAGGGAAAAAAGACATATTTCAAACTCTGTAGCTACCGTTTTAAAAATACCATCCGCTTGTTAAGAACATGGTTGCCAGTTCCTGAAAGGTGGTGAAATGCCTTCTTGGCATTGCTGTCGCTGGAAAAATACCGACCGTAGTCGTTAAATGAAGTGACACTGTTCTGTTCTTTTCACCGCAACTTGAGGATGTTCAAGTGCGATAAAATCATAATTCTATATTTTTATGAAATATTGTTAGTTTTGTAGACTATACTTGTGAGTACATTTTACTCTTACGAAACTATTTTAGCTCTCATAGTTTTCTCATAACGGTGCGTCAGTCAAAATTTGCTTGCTACACTGCCATGCAAATTGAAAACCAACAGACCTACTTAAACGACATAATTCACTGTGAACTTACATCCCATGAGCTATGCAATAAAACATTGAAACATCCACAACGTAATATTTTGAATTAAAAAAAAAAAAAATCGCAAAAGTACAGAAAAAAGTTGCAAACTCAGCAATTTTTTTTTTTAGTTTGTTATTTCACTGTAAATTATTTCACGTGCGTAAGTCAATTGGTTCTCACTATTTGCATGGCAGCAGAACATGCAAATTTTGACTTTGTCGCACCGTTAAGAGAAAACTACGCCAGCCGAAATTGTTTCGTAAGAAGAAACTGTACTCACAATTATCGTCTACATAACTAACACTATTTCATATAAATATAAAATTATGACTTTATCGCACTTGGATACCCTAATGCCGCGGTGGCTGAATGGTCAGACCATTCGCCTCCCGTCAAAGTGATCTGGGTTCGATTCCCGGCGGGTTCCGTCCCCGTATTTTCGCATGTGGGAACCGTGCCGGACGATGCCGTTGGTCGGCGGGTTTTCTGGGAGATATAATTCTGGCGCTGCTTCATACTCACCTCATGTCACCCCTCACCAGCGCTGAAGACCTCGTTGTTGAACGCTGACCAAAATCTCTCACCGTACTTTACATGTCTCAGGGCTGCGTTGAAGAACTATAGATAGTCTCACATTACCCTCTAGGGGTTAGCCACTTATCTGGCGTGCAATTTGCTCGCCGATAACTTGCCTCTATTCAGCGTCGACACTGTCATAATATTTAAGATAAAGGTAGCTTGCACCAGCCAATACATTATTTAGTATTCCGAACCAAGATTATCATTGGCCGCAAAAACACCCATTTTCGCCCGCGACAAGATAACCTTTAAATATCAGTGGAGGTAGGTTTAATTCTGGTTCTAGGGACCTACAGATCTACTAGTACGAACTGTCCTTGCACGTAGTA
This sequence comes from Medauroidea extradentata, assembly GCA_003012365.1. Lineage (NCBI taxonomy): Eukaryota > Metazoa > Arthropoda > Insecta > Phasmatodea > Phasmatidae > Medauroidea > Medauroidea extradentata. The sequence goes on from PNEQ01016348.1 coordinate 23,148, forward strand.
GCCATGTCTGATAAAACACGTAGTACTTTTTTTTATTAGTAGGTATGTGCCACATTGCTGGATATATTTGTGGGGGTTAGAATGAAAGTGAAGTAAGTCAAGATTGCTTAGTTTTGCAGAATAGTGTTTTGCGTCGGTACTCTTAGAATACTAAAATGATTTTCTAGCCACATGACTTACTAACACTTTGTATTTAAACCAGAGACGTGAAAATATAAGCCAATACGCAATAACCTTGATGTATTTAAACTAGTGACTTACTACGCTTTCATTCTAAACCCTTGACTGAAATGTAACATAAATGTCCATTTCACCATTTGTACAGTGTTGTTTTGAATTGGTTGTGCCACATACAAAAAAAATATTGACAGATCAGTAACCGTAAGTACCTAGCACAACCAAAGTTGTACGAAACCGGATGTGCTACGTGATACGTTACCAGTTGAGGAATCGCTCTAACTTTTAGCTGTGAATTTAAGTACACAGCATGACGTTTATAATTTGTAGGAAAGAATCTAGCTCCATATTGTATTGCCAGTAAGACACCTACGTACAGATTCTAATAAAAAAATTAAGAAATTTTTGGGAAACCTCGTTCGCCTTTCACCCATTAGGTACAAAAGAAAAAAGAAAATTAAGAAACGATAGACATGACACGAGCGTTTAATAAGTATAATAAAATACAGAATAGAAAACGGGGACAAACAGGAACATAGTCAATGAATAAAAATATTTTAGGAAGAGAAAAAGAATAAAAAATAAGTAAATGTAAATATTCATGAAACTTTCCAATTAAAACAAATATGCATACACACATAGAAATTTCTTTTTCAAGTATTGTTTTGTACTGTAAAATGGATTCGTTTCTCAGTTAGGCCTACTGATACCGCGATACGATGTTATAAAGTATAAGAAACTATACTAATCCTGCTGTAATGCATCATGGGTTAGATTTTTTATATGAAAAATGTGTGTTACATTCCTATAATTTATGTTTAGATGCTTTAAACGATTGTCGTGCTGAAACTTTAAAATTGTTTGTAGAGCCGAACATACTTTTTATGCGTGCAACCCATGAAAAACTTTCCCTCCACAGAACTGGGGCGAGGACACTAAAGTACACCGGTTCAATATTTTCCCTAATTTTTCATTTCAACTCCCCCAGAGTTATTTTTTGTTCCCGAGACCGCAGATATCTGGCAGTCCTCCAGCCAGTATCACCATCCCTCTCTCCCGCAGCACGCGCAGAAATTATTACATCGCCATGACAGTTCCCGCTGTTTTTTCCCTTCTCTTCGGCGACTCTTTTTTCCCCCCGTTTACACGCCAAAACAGCGACTGCGATAAGTTCCCGCTTGCGCCGGGAGATAGAGCGCGCGGTCTGACAAGCGCCTGCTATCTAGCGGCGGCGGGAGGAACCACGCGAATCTTGCCCGACAACGGGAGGCAAAGTGCTAAACCTCGTCGCTAGCTATCGGCGAGATGAATGTACCGTAGTTCAGGCGCCGGAGAAGAGGGGCGGGTGGTTCGAAAGGTTTTTAGAAGCGCAGCAAGGACGAAGGGACTGTTTTTATATCGCGCATATATATATATACACAACAACGAGAGAAATGGCTAATTTGATTTATGGCACCCTTTTCGAGATCGGGGAGGAAAGGACGGTAAAAAAAAGCGACAACATCCATGCACCACCCCAACAGAATATAATTCACACGGGAGCTATGTTTTCGACTTCATTTCTCCCTTTCGAACCTATAAAACGTGTTGTGAAGAAAGGCGGAGACTGGTGGAATTTGCCAATAACTTAACCATCTGTCTACTGCACTCCTTGAGTCATCGGATAAGGAAATAATCGAGAACGCATAACGCGCAGAAAGGGTATGTAGAGAGAGAGGGAGAGAGAGAATGTGGAGACTCGAGCACAAGGTAGGCGTGCCGTTTGTTTTAGGCATTGAAGTTCATTTTGATTCTGCAATTTTTTTTTCCTGACTTTCATGTGCAAAATTTACATTTCACCATTAAGTGATTGTTGACAAGACAGAAAATTGTTGGTGTAGCATGTTTATCATTCGAAGACCTGTTTAGAAAATCATAATTTGATTGGGATTTACTTTTCTCTGCCATACACTTCACGTACAGACTCGCATGCTTTTGCTTGTGTCTGTCTACTAACTAGGGACAGGAAAATTTCGTGAATTCAATTACCCGCAAGTTAGAATCCATTGTCTTATACATACACTAGCCCCGTCTATTCGTTCGCTGTGTGTTGTTCCACTGAGTAACAGCAAGTGGGCAAACGGTCGGGGCTTGAGCATGCATAGGATAGTTGATTCTGGCATGCAAGTCATTGAATTCGCGAAATTTTACTGTCCGCACTACTTCAGTCGGGTAATGCGTAGAAGTACGTAAATTTCGCAGATACATTCCAGGCCAGGTTGGACGCCAATTATGTATACTTCATTGTCATGTCTGTGACTTGCTGGCGGATGTTACGAAACGCGTTTGGCTACTGCAAGCCAGTAGTAAACAAGGAAATAATGCGAAGTGCTATCGCTTGCTACCTGCTTGTACGGTTATAAGCCAATAGATAATCGATTGTTGCCAGTGGGTGTATAGGACTGCCAAGTCTAGGCTGTTGCCATATGAATCAGCGAAATTGCCGTACCTCTAGTAATGCGGTGAAACTGTCGCAACCACAAATACTTTATGCACCCGTTCCTGCTCTGATACGTGTAAAACAGACAAAATTAACTGTGATTTAGTAACATGAATATTAACTAGTATAGTTTCGGATTGATTGTACATTTGTGTGTTATAGTAAAGCTCAGTGTAATTTTAAAACACGTCCAGAATTGCGAATTCCATTCTTTATTCAGAATTTCTAATTTTTTTTTTTTTTTTTTTTTTTTTTTTTTTTTTTTTTTTTTTTTTTTTTTTTTTTTTTTTTTTTTTTTTTTTTTTTTTTTTTTTTTTTTTTTTTTTTTTTTTTTTTTTTTTTTTTTTTTTTTTTTTTTTTTTTTTTTTTTTTTTTTTTTTTTTTTTTTTTTTTTTTTTCAAATCGTGTAATCCAATATGGATATGTCTCTGACGTGAGCAAGGGCGGATATTTACATGTTAAACTACTGTATATAAGGCGCTGCTCTGTCTTCTTCCAAGATATCACTTTCAGACAGAAAATATTTATTTAAAAACGTAAAAAAAATTAAAGTTAGTGATAAAATAGCCAAAACCAATCCTGTAGCAGCGCAGGTCCTACTGAGACGAACGAAAAAGGTTACTGGTGGCATGTACGGGTTGTTAATATATTAGAGGTAGAAGTGTGTACTAAAAAAATATACGTTATAAACATGAGTCCTGAAAGCTCTATGAACACTTGTTTACCATTCGCCATCACTACAAGACGTGACGTTTAATGGGTGATTGATTGGTCGAGGAGGTCCAGTAAGTTGACCTTCCAGATTTCTTGATGTAATCCCTTGAATTTTCTGTTAAGGCGCCATCCTGTCCAGGCCGCCGACCGGTGCGCAGAGCTTCGGCCGTTACCAGATTATTCGTAAACTGCTCAACGCACATGGCTGATGTCTGCTTAGGAATAACATTTATAGTACGTTACACGTGTGTATACACATTTCAAGTTCACCACTTCCATTAAGGCTCGGCATCAGTCGCCATATTGAATTATTTCATTTTATCGCTCGTCTGAAATTCAGAGAAGAAAAGTGTTAAATTCGTTACTATAATATCAATTCTATTCACCTTGCGCTACAATAAAAGCACCGCAGTTTAACTTTTAACGTATATTCAAGCCGTAATCAGTCGAGTAAATTAAGAATATTAAAAAAAATTGCTCGGCTGATTACGGCTTGAATATACGTTGAAAATTCAACTTCTGTGCTTTTAAGGTGAATAGAATTGATCTTATAGTAACAAATTTAACACTTTTCTCCTCAGAATTTCACAAGAGCGAAAAAATAAAATAATTCAAAATGGCGACTGATGGCGAGCCTTAAAGCATATTTTCTAGCGGCAGAAAACGACGGAAATGGGAGTTTTCGCGGTCTTTTTAGGTAAGTAAATCTTGGAACAGAATGCTTTAAAAGGCATAGTCGTTTGCAATACAATTTCGTCTTTAATAATGCGTTATAAAACAATAGTCACCACCGAAAGCCTCATACAAGGATGATGTCAGCGAGAAAACTGCACACCGGTTCAGACACTTGCACCTAGAAACTGAGGAAAAGACGTGATTCGCGTGCTGTGTCGCCCTTACCGCTTCCGCACTTCTAGGCCTCGAAAGCGCAAAGTAAGATTACTCCTACGCTCACCTTAAAATCGTGTTTTCGTGAAATTTCTCCTTAACATAAATGCTACGTTAATTATTTGAAAAGATTGCTAAGTATGGAATAGCTAGTGTGCTAACTGTTATTTTAGGATATTATTTGTTTATGTATATTTACTGCTTTGGTCTGTCTCATCCTAATTGGAGATAAACTAATTATTTGCTGACTACAATCCCGCATCAGCAAATATAGATACGTCAGCTCTGTTAAATAATGCTTTGTCACCGCTGGCTCTGAATGTAAAATTAAGTCACAGTATTTACTTATAAGTAAGCAAATATAAAATAAACAAGGTTAGGAAACTGCCTACTTAAGGGAAATCCTGATGTAAGATTTTCGTCAGTGCTTAACATCGAGGTCTTTAGCGCTTGTGAAGGGTGACGTGAGGTGAGTACGGAGCATCATCGGAATGATAAGAGCAGGGGAAACGGGAAGTCCTCGATAAAACCCGCTGAAAAGAGGCATCGTCCGATACGATTCCCACGTGCTAAAGTCTGGACACGACCCCGCCGGGAATCGAGCCCGGATCGCCTTGGTGGGAGGCGAGTGGTCTTACCACAAGGCCACCGCGGTCCCCGGGAGGTTCTGAAGTATTAGGTGTATGCAACCCCTGTCAGTAAAGTACAAACACTCGTATAACTTGTAAACAATGCATTCAAGCACATCCATGACCAACAAGAATTGTTTCAACATAGGACTCACAAACTCATTACTATAAATGGGTAGTATATGAAGCACATCCTGTAGGGATGGCGAACAGTGAACGAGCGCTCATAGCTCTTCCGGTATTGGTTTTAGGATCCGTGTTTATTAAACATTTTTGTTTTGTTTTAATGCATACTTCCTATACTTAAAGTATAGAAAACTTTTACCTTTTGCACAGGTCTGATGGGCGAGCAAGCCCCACCTAATCCTTACGACATAAACTAAGGAACATTATCTACTTTGAATTTTTTTTTCATCGGTGTTTTTCAGAAGTTCAGTGCTGTGTTTTGTTGGTAGGCATGGGCAATAAAGAGAAATCTGTCCAGCCAATACAGTAGGAGGTGTCCGAGGGTCCTCCCCCAGGAAATATTGGATTTCTAGGTGCAAAACGGTGCTGTTTAAGTTGTATTCTGCCACGTTATTATTAAAGTTATTACAGCGATAGGGAGTGAGTACTGTGTAAAGAAAATCTCTTGACGCACAAATGAAAATCGTGTGGAATCTTTTTTTCTCTCAAAAAGATTTGGTAGGTAGGTCTAAATATGCGAGTTTTTTTCTTAACATTTATTTAACTTAGTCTACAACATATCTGGTGACATTTATGACGATTGACGCGAGCCAAACAATTTCAACTGTTTGGTTACCACAAACGGCTGTCTATCTTCTACGATACGATTAGGGTAACATAATGGGAATGTGGCAACATGGCAAGGATATAATCTCTACTTGCTCTCTTCGTACATGCATTATTCCAGTGTAACGTCGAGTAAACGTGTAATCATTAGGGTCCGGCAGTTTTCGCGAAAATATTTTTGCCCCACTTTGTTTCAGTGTCTTACGTGGATACCTGCACCTCAACTTCATGATTATTGGCAGAGTGTTTTTATGCAGAGTCATTATTCATTAGACTGTGCCAATCAGTACACGGATAACTACCACACATCGCGTCTGTGATTTGCGGGTTTAACCTCCAGACACTGGGTGTTACGGCATCCAATCACTGACCACATAGCAGAGCTGCAGGTGCGCACGTAAGGCAGTGAATAGAGCCACGATTTTATGGCGAAAAGATTTTTGCAACATTTGGTTTCGATGCGTCATGTGCACACCTGCAGCTCTGCTACATCGTCTGTTATTGGATGATTTTACTCTCACTGGCCTTGGCAAATTATAGACGTACAGACTCACAACACTCTTATTCTGATTGGTGCAGTCAAATGAGAAACGTGTCTGAACAAAGACACGCTGCCAATAACCTTGAGACAGAACTTCCGATGTGCACGTGAGTCACTCAAACAAAGTGGGGCAAAAATCGTTTCGCGACAAAATCGTGGCCCTAGCAGTGAAACAAAGTGATGCAAAAAATTTTTCACGAAAACCATTGGGCCCTAATAATCATGTTTGAACTGCTAGGTAGTTAACCCTGCACCCATATTATACAGGTCTGAAGAAAAGTATTAGTAAAATATGTAGAATATATGTGTGGCGCAAGAGGGAACTAAGTGCTGTGTTGCCACATTGTGCATGTAACATGTCATAGTACAACATTTTGCCCCTAACATTTTCTTTCTTCTGTTTAGCCCAGGATTCGCACTGTATACTTACTATGCGGTTGTTTCTGGACATCCTGTATTCAAAATATTCTATAGTTTTTCAGTATAATCACTAAAAAAACGGGGCCGCGGTGGCCGAGGGGTCAGATCTCCCGCCTCCCACTAAGGTGATCCGGGTTCGATTCCCGGCGGGGTCGGTCCCCGTATTTTCGCAGGCGAGAATCGTGCCGGACGATGCTGCTGGCGAGCGGGTTTTCTCGGGGATCTCCCGTTTCCCCCGCTCTTTCATTCCGGCGCTGCTCCGGACATCATATCACCTCTTACCACCGCTAAAAGACCTAGATGTTAAGCGCCGACCATAATCTCTCACTCACTAAAAAAACGCATACTGGAATACGGCTTCGGCAGCTAGGTTCGTATATTTCACTTCTGTCGGATGACGTTGATATAAATTTCATGTACGTTACTAAAAACTTAGCCAATGTTCGAAAGTTTATCGCGAACGCACTTTATCCCCGCGTAACATCACTCTTACTGATAAAAGGGGTGAGGGGGGGGGGGGCGAACCATACGAAACGATGGAAACGGGCGTGGCTTTGAAAGCCCTCCCAGCGATGCTTCGAAATTAATTATCTTGGTGTTGACTTTACCTTTTTTTTTTTTTTCGTTCGCTGCTGATGCGCGAAGTCAATCGCCACTTACGGAATAATTGTTTCCCAACCCATCCCGCACCCCAACCCCCGCGTACGATCCAAAGAACTGACACTGAGGGAAAATGGTGGGGAGGGGGAGGGCTTTCAGAGCCACGGACCTGCGCCATTGTCTACGGTCGGTTTTTTGCCCCTGGACTTGTCTCGCACCCCTGCGTGTATATTCCTCTGTATGGAGGAATCCAGGAGCCATTAGCAGTAAGTGGTCGATTATGACGAGGGGGTTGGTTCCGGTGAGGTGATGTAGTATTTTTTTCCCTCGGGGTGGGATTGGTGCAGGGTTGTGGGGGGAGGGATGACGTAGCAGTTAAGGGAAGGTGGGCCGAAGGGTTTGTATGCAGCACTTAAAGAAGTGAAAGTGGGTAGCAGGAAGAAAGTGCTATTTTCTCGCTCCATCCCTACCGCCATCGGCTCACTCTCAAAAAACACCTCTCGTTCAACCCCCACCATACTCTTCTTTACCCTCCCTCATCTTGCCAAATCTTTCTTCCCCTCCATACATCGCCTTTCTCGTGGCGAGTTTTAGTGCATTTTGTGTTTTTTTCTTTCCCTTTCACCGCCCCCGCTCTGTTCCTCCATTACTTTTTTTTTTAACCGTCGGACCCAAAATGCCATCATTTCAGCATTATCCCTGGGAGCGAAGCTTCTTCCGGACCGAAGAGAGAGGATTGGCGGCCCGATGGTTGGTTGACGGGCTGAGAAGGGGGGGGGGGGGTGGATTGAAACAGTTGAAGTGTGCGCAGGCAGTTCGGTTTTAAAGGCAAGCCCCCGGGCCGCTGCCATCGGCGCGACGGCGATAAAACTCCAGCGAGGCAGTACCTTCGCTCGCATAAATCAAGCTCTCCCGTTAGTCACCGAGACTTCCACCCCCCCCCCCCAACCAATCACACGGTATTATACTTGGAAATATAGACCTCTAGGTTTTTCTCTACCCCCGGGTGGAAGCGGGGGTACTTCGCGTGTTGTTTTAGCAGCCATCTGGCTCCGCGGATTTTTTTGTTTTCGCACTGCGGTTTTTTTCCGACGATTGTCACCGTGGGTGACGTGCGAAGATGTGTTGGCGGAGCGGGTGTGGGATTGGCGAGTTATCCCCTCTGTAGCTGCGGCAGTGCACCCTTCCCGTGGCCTAGGATTATCCGTAATATTACTGCGTTACTGATATTTAAGACGAGAATGGTTGTACAATTGGCACTCTCGTCTTCCATCACCTCAAATTTTGGGAGAGCGAAATAGACAGAGATATTAATTGTTATTAATTGATATACCGATAAATTGATACATGGATAGATATAGGGATATCGATGGCCCAGTTCAAAATGGCAACAGCTAAACAAAATTACATTTTTTAGTTTGGCTCAACAACACATGTACAGAAAAGCAATCTACTCATTTAAAAAAGAAAACAACACATAAATTCACTGTTCTAATAACATGGCACTTTATTCTAATTGCCACTAAAGAGCTGGAGATTGTATTAATTTTATTGTATTTTAAAGTGTGATAACTTCACCAAAGTCAGAATAAACATTTTAAACACCTTAAATAGTAGCTGTACTTTTTCTTCAAACCAACACCAGCAAAATATATTAACAGATTTTTCGGCGGAACGGAAATCTTTTTATATGCATTTTACTCAAAACTGGGAATTTTGAGTTGTTGCCTTTTGAACTGGGCTATCGATATGTAGAGATATAGAGATATAGGAATAGACAGATGAATAAATATTCATGTAGGCCTACTGATATAGAGGTATAAAGATATAGAGCCCGAGTGAGGTAGTACAACGGTAACACGTTGGACTAGCATTCGGGAGGACTCGTGTTCAATCCCCGTCTCCGGTCATCCTGATTTCGGTTTTCTATGGTTTTCCGAAATCGCTCCCAGGCGAATCCTGGGATGGTTCCTTTATAAAGGTCCTGCCCGACTCCTCTTCCAGCTCCTGTCATTGTATGAAGTTCTGTGTCACCGTCTATAATGACCTTGCTGTCGACGAGACGTAAAGCCCACTTACCTTACAGATATAGAGATAGATACAGTCTGTTTCATGTAAATTTACCGTATTTTGACATTTCTCTTCAGAGAAATGTGTCTGACAGTTCCATTGTTTGGATCTTTAAATCTACCTGTCTTCTTGGAAAAGTATTTTCTCCGCGAGCCTGTGTACTGTACAGACTCACATCTCAGAAGTGAATTGCCAAAATACGGAACACTTACATTAGACAGGCATAGCTAGATAGTTACACATAATTAGACAGAGACCTATTTATATAGCTAGAGATCTGTATTGAGAGCTAGATATACCTAGATAACAAGCTAGAGAAACACGACACCTAAATAGAGTATGAATAGTATTATCACGTGTAACGCTTTTTTTAAATTATTTATTTATTTAATTACGCGAAACTGATAAACGTGTCCCTAATATTTTCGATTGTTACTTGAAACAAACGTTTAAAAAATTACAGTACGCCTGTTAGAAAAATGTTTCTAGTGTTCCTCAAAATGGCTAAAAAGTAGAAACTGAGTTTTCAGTCTGCTGCATTTAGAACATTATAATTTTGATTCGTGAACCGAGCATTGCATTATTTCGTTTGTCTTTGCACGATATTTTCTACGAACGGTTACCATTAAATGCGCCGTAAAAAAGATTACTACAAAAGTATTACGCGCCAATTTAATGCTCCGCGCATTAAGTTAGTATTATTATTGAAATTCGGGCCAGTGTCATTCTTGTCGTTTCTATTTTTTATATCTACCCCATTTGATAAATATCAGCATGCACCGCTAATGTTTAGAGCCACGATTTTATGGTGAAAAGATTTTTGCAACATTTGGTTTCGATGCGTCATGTGCACGTCTACAGGTCTGCTACATCGCCCGTAATTGGATAATTTTACCCTCACTTGCCTTGGCTAATTACAGACGTAAGGAGTCACAATAATGTTATTCGGATTGGTGCAGTCAAATGAGAAACGTGTCTGAACAAAGACACGCTGCCAATAACCTTGAATCAAAGCTGCCGATGTGCACGTGAGACACTGAAACAAAGTGGGGCAAAAATCTTTTCGCGACAAAATCGTGGCCCTACTAATGTTTTGTCCTTTATACTGTTACAAGTTTGAGAACACAAACTTTATATGTGGGCAATTCCCATGAGTTCTTTGGGATAGAGGTCTATAATTACAAATAAAAGAGTTAAATTAAGTACTGGATTTAATAGCTCACAAAGCTATGAAATACACAAAACAGTAATCAACTAGAACTCTCACAACACAATTAGTTATGCACACAATTACTCCTGTG
>PNEQ01016349.1:0-33759 GCA_003012365.1 Medauroidea extradentata
AGACTTAACTACAAATTATTCAAGACAGGCCATGAGAGTTATTTCGCGTGTACAGGCTATAGTCCAAAGAGGTTTAACTATAAGCAAGAAATAAAAAGGAAACAAATTTTGAACTATTTCAGGTGTTACGAAAGATTATTCTTAAACACGTTTTATTTTTTATAGGCTTTCAAGGACGAATTTTGAAAAATCCTGAAATCACTTTTTAGGTATTTGCGTAAGCTTCATTTTAAAGAAAAAATCACTTCGATATCTCAGGTGGTTTAAGAGGAAGAGAGAATTTACTGTAAACGAATGAAACGGCTTTTCACCTCCTTAATATAAACATTTCGAAAAATCCTGAAATTTGTTTCTAGACATTTGTATTTGCGACCTAACGAAGTGAATAAGACGACGATAGCCCGTCGGGTTCGAGAAATATCAAAGATTTGCAAAAAATACATTTCACCCGGTTTCACCACCTTAGTAGTCGAATATCAAAATTTCCTTTCTTAGTGCGCGCCTACGCCACAAGGGGAAACTTCCCTAAAAATTTCACGTTTCTAGGTCCAATGGTTTGGGCTGGGCGTTGATGATGAATGAATGAATGAGTCAGTCAGTCAGTCAGTCAGTGAGTGGGGCACTTCCTTTTATAGAGATTGTTTTTCCACACTTGAACACTCTTAAGCGGTGACCCATCAATATTATTTTTCGATAGTACGAAGCAAAGGCTACGCATGTCATTTTACATCTTTGGAACACAGATGGCATCATTTTCGAAGTTACAGGAGTCTAAAAATGTTTTTTTAGGGGCTCCAAAATTGTGTTTCTAATTAGCATGCTGAATTTTTAGCCTACTTTACTAAGGATAAGTACGCTTATGAGTTCATATTTCTCTCTGTGTGTGTGTGTGTGTGTCCCCTTAAAAAATGTTGAGCTACTGGACCGAATTTCATCAAACTTTGCACACGTATAGTACTTTGTAATCTTTTATATATTTCTTCTACGTCATCTTCATATTTTCAAAAAGGCGGCCATTTTAACATTTTTCGATCTAGCTAGATATCTAAGTAATTTTACTTTAGAATTTCATCAAACTTGGTACACATATACTACATACAAAGCTGATACGACTTTTGTGTATTTCTTTCATCCTGTCTTCATATTTTCAAACTCGCGCCCATTTTTATTCTTTTTAGCATATTATCACAAATGCTAGGAAATATTTATTCAGAATTCAACAAGTAAACATTTTTGATAATAATTTTTTTTTCAAAAATTAAAAAAAAAAAAAATAGCTATTTTATGTTTTGTATGATCCCAGTAGCTATTTGCAAACATACATTCAGTTCTGTTTAGAAATAATTGCCACCGAATAAAAATAATTTCAAAATTATTGTAAATATCCGTCTAGTATTGAGTGAATGTTACACTCATGATCTAAATTATTTGTTTCACTAAAAACTGTCTGTAGTAAATTAAACATACGTCGGTCAAAGAAAAATACCTTTTTCGTAAAGATTTTCGTTTCACTGCAGACGTGGATACGCTTTAAACACATTCACATTAGGTATAATAACACTTTTTATTCGTTGTCAAATGTAGGCCATTATCTTTTTTTTTTCGAGGACGTATTAATTTCTTTGTTATTATATTTGAATATGAATTAGAAATGACAACATCAATGACATGCCTCTGAAAACATCTTTACTGGCCGACTGTCTTACATGCGTACATCCAGAGATAACTAAACTCACCGGTATCACGAGTACCACTGCACACGAAACTCTCTCGTCCAAGAAACAACGTTGCAAAATAATTCACACAAGTTGCAAGCAGTAGGTGACAACCTACAAACCAAAATTGTCACTTTTTACATTCTTAACATAGCATACCTAGCATGGTTGTTCACTCACGACTTGTTCCAGAAGAAGAGAACATGATCAGTACTGTACAAAGTTGGAAGCAGTTCACTCCACCTTGTTTTCTGAATGATGTTCAGTAGCTGCGGTTATGTGCAAGTCGGGTTGTAACCGACTGTTGCTCGTTCAGCGGAGAAACTAAATTTCTTCTCGCGTGTTCTACTACGTACTTGATTTAAATAGTGTCGTAAGTAATATATCTAAACATTTTTTCATTCAGCAACCCTATAAAACGCGAAAAAATAATGTTTCAATTTACGGGTTGTAACTCATAGTACCATGGACTCATCACGTCACTCTATAGGATTAATAAAACGCTTAAATTATGACGGTGCCGGATTTTTTTCAACACAATAGAAGATTATTAAATCAGTGTGATTATGTAATAAAAGTAAAATTATATATTTAGTATACAAACTTTAAACGACATTAGAAATGCAGCTTAATACAGCTGCGAAGTTTTCATTAGGAGAATCGATCATATGTAAGTGTTTTTGTTACGTTGCTAATCAAGCTCACTCACGTGCACATTGTCTAGCTTAAAAAAAAAACGCGTTTGAAATTTGAAAGTGTTCCTCTATGTGATACGTGAAAATTTGAATATTCATGAAATATTGATTTTAAAATGGCTTGTACGAATTACATATGACTTTTGGGAAGAGCTGCAGGTGTTGGTGCGATTATAATCAATGTAAACGAATTTAAAAAATGTATATATATAATTTGGTATTAGTATGTTGATGGTACTGGACTCCGCTTGCAAATCTGACTCTATGGATAACATAGTGGACTGAAAATTATCGTGGCGAGACAGGTCATGACGGTACTTTGCTTACTCTTTGGCCAGTTGCCTATTGACTGAGATTGTAATTAATGTAGCTATAAGAACAAAGTGACTTATGAAAATAAATCCAGGTGTAGGAAATTCGTGACATGGTGAATTATCGGCGTGTAAAGCATTTCACAAACACGGCCTTGTTTGATCCTACACGAGAAGGGAACGAGAGCGTATGAGCTCAAGCTGTCAAAATCACAACCAGTCTATCTTTCTCCCTCCATGTTTCTCTCCGTCTCTATCAGCCACCAGGTAATTAATTTTTTTCCTGGTTTTCGGTCGGCAGCAAGGTTGAAGAGTGCAGAGTCCCGCGAGCAAGCGATTGCCGGCGGGAGTTCGGACTCGAAAGCCCGAATTACGGGAATAACGAAACGGCGAACCGCGAGCCGTTTGTAGGATGGCCTCGGTAATATTCGGGCAAATGAGAGTGACCCGGTGTTACAGCGGTTATCTTGATTTCCCCGTTGCAACGACGTATTTACAGGACGAACAGACATTGGGATGCGGCGAGGTGCCCTGAGTGAGTTACAAAGTAAAGAGAGAAGAGAGAATTTTGAAGCAGAAGTTTCTGAGGTTATTTATTTATTTATTGCGTCCAATAAGACTACATTGTCATATACATTTTATACGGTAGTTTATGAATTGTCACGATAGTCCTTAACACATTTGATATAGCTGATAATTCTATACAAATTATAAAACTGAAAGCCAGTCACAACACATATTCACGTGTGTAAAACTACAGTAATAATATATATTATGCGGACATAAATCAGGCTAATTTCAAAAATATAATACGTTTATTTATTAATTACATCAGCAAGATCATTAAGAGTTATACTCTTAAACAGCCTACAGTTTAAATTGTTCACATGACGTTTTTCCATAAAATACATAATTTACTCCGTTATCCATGTGAACAAATTATTGTGTTCGTATACCTTTACATTTGTGTCTACCTAGGTCATACAATTTCGGCATACAGCTGCGGTGTGACATTTAATAAAATTATTTTTGGTGTATATAAAATTGATAAAATCATTCACATTTTCTTTTTAATTGCTTATTAAAACGAATAGCACTTAGAACTGTGTAGTGAATTAAACAATTTATTGTATATTTTAACATACATTTACGTATCACTTATGACATTTTTTAAAAAAGAAGTCCGAACTATCTCAATATTTATTTATTTACACGCGTTTCAAGGCCGGTTTCGGATTTTCTGTGGCTTACTTATTCTTACTGTCATTTGCACAACCAAATAAAAAATCCAATCGATACTCTAGTACAATAGGTAATATAGTACACTGGATAATTAATACAGTATATGTACTACAACAGATGGTACAAATAACTGTCACTGAAATATAGTACAGTTCAGTGACAAATATGCAGTTAAGTGCGAGTAGGTTGATTTGGGACTAAGCATAAGTTACACATGCAATATGTGTGGTATTCAATGTGACATTATCTAGAAGGTATGCTGAAAGCCTGTTATTAGTGTTTAGTGAATATTTTGTTCTTATAACAATATGTATTTGTATTTTGCCCTGCAGTTCTTACCGAAGGTGTTTTTTGTAGTATATTTATGGTAACATGTTCCAGAGATGACTAGCTCTATATATGAACAATAACTTTTAGAATGCTCTCCTGTATCACAGTATCTGAAAGATTGATCTATATCTAGTATTATATGAATGAACTGTGTTACGTTGAACAATTTAGGAGGATGAGAATTGAGTTGTGTCGCTTGAGAAATATTTTGGGAAACCACGAAGAACCGAAAAAAGGATGGTCGGAGCTGGGATTCGAACCCGGATCCACCCGTTGCGTCACTTCACTCGGTACATCTGCGAGGAGAATAAGAAGAATGTATGATGAAATTCACATTTATTTTTTTCTTCAAGCATTAATAAGCATGAGTTGTTAGCTGTTCCCCTTCTTAATAAAGGGCATTCTAGACAGCGATATTCATACTTGACGTAAGTTGTGACTTAGTTCAACTTTAATCAGTTCTGTTATCTATCATAATTGTATAATTGCTAGTCTAATTCACAATTCCATGTCACGGTTTTAAGAACGACACTAAAAACCAACTGACTTATCAAGCTGAAGTAATTCACCATGAATAACAATGTTATAGACTACACGTGACTAACTCACACGAAATAATTCACATTGAATAACAATGTTTCAGGCTACAACTGAAATAATTTTACTGATTAACAATGTTATAGACTACAAGTTACTTACCTAACTGAAAAAAATACACTTAATAACATTGCTATAGGTTGCAACTGACATACCCATCTGAATTAATTTACACTGAATAACAAAGTCATAGACTACAAGAACTACTATATAAAAAATTCTTGTATTTAGAGAAAAATGTTGAATTTTGAATTTATAATATCAAGAATTTTTGATAATTACAAAAATAAGGTATTTCTTTGGTCTTATTTATTAGAGAGTAGCAGTGGGTGTTCAAACTATAGTAAAAATAAATTTAAAAATAACAAAATAATGTAAAGAGGAGTGGTTTTCGTACAAGAGGTTAATGTGTAGTGTAGTAGGAACTATTTACTGTAAGTATTTTTTAAATATATAGTTGACGTACGGCAGATGGCAGATAAACTAGTGTTCGCAATAACGATAAATGTTAGAATCGCATCGCGCTCATCGCGTCGCTCTCATCGCGCTATTGTGGTTCCTTACTTTAGAGGAACGCTTGACTCTTCTGAAGGAATCATTTAACGCTTCGTTATTACTTGGTTGAATAAACGAGGTTAAGCGAGTAATTAGCAATTTCGTCCAATTAGCCTGGCACTGAACGGTTTCCGCCTGCTTGCGACAGTTTGTCACGACCGGGACCTGGGAACACGAGAACCGTAAGGTTGAAACTGGCTCACTTTACCAACTGTCTCGTCGCCTTTATGTGCTGATTACTATTTACACCAGCTTGCAAGTGACGTTAAGAAGAGTTTCCAGCTGGATGTTTCCTGTAAAATCAATGTATCCATGTTCACGCGTATATCCGTAGATGACTGGTCTGGGAACAGTTTCTTTCCAAGCAAGGAAAAAAAACTATTTCTTGTCATTGCAGAGAAATGGCAAAAATGACATTTTTGGGCCATAAGTACTCAGTCTCTTAACGTAAAGGACAAAAATACATACTGGTGTCTGTAGTTCAATAATGTGACTTATGACACATTCAGTAATAACACACTTTTACTATAGGCTGTTCACTGTAAACTGAAAACTAAGAGTAATTGATTAAAATATATTTTACTGCGCTAATAGATGTTCACTTTTGAGTGTCTTGAAACTTTCACGCGGGTTTTTAGTTACATGGAAGTTTTCATATTAAAAATAGTAAATATGGCTGCGAAACGACCGAAATAAAATTTTATACAGTGCTCACTTTATCGTGAACGGACTGTACAAGAGTAATTTGCGTGCTATTGCACTACAAGGACCGCGACCGGCCTCAGGCTGTAAGGACAACTTTCACTTGTTCTCTACTAGGCTTCTCGCCTCTAAGCACAAGGATGCCTCTACGCAACTTGAACAGGCGGCCACCTTAAGATAGCGTGATACAAAATCCTGGGCCAAAAGTATCAGTTAAAATCTGTAGGATTCTCGAAACCTATTCACAATAAATAAAAAATAAAATAAACAGCAATACTGGACAATAGGTCTTACCAACTTTCTGAGCAAACATTTACCGCGAATGACGTTGGTCAGACCACTCGCCTCTCATCAGGGCCATCCGGGTTCGGTTCCCGGCGGGACCGGACCCCCGATTTTCACACGTGGGATTCGTGCCAGGCGATGCAGTTGGCCTGCGGGTTTTCTCAGTGATCTCTCGTTTCCTCCGCTCTTATAATTCTGACTCTGCTCCATACTCCCCTCATACACCCCTCACCAGCGTTAAAGACCTAGATGTTACACACTTATCTGAAATCTCTCAATCATTCGAGCGAAGTTTTCCTGAGGCACGATTTCTGACGAAGAAATCTCGTACATTTAATTGCAAGATATCTCCCTTAGCAAATGCATCATTTTGGGTAAATGTTTGCACATATATTGGGCAATTATCATTACCTAGGACTATTTTTCATAGTTATCCATATTTACTTTCAAAAATGTGTGTAATGTAATTAGTGTTTTCAACGTTTATTTACCTACAAAGTACTATTAAGGTCTTTGCCTACACCAGAGTCCATGCAAGCGCAGGGCTTGGGTTTTACATGTTAAATTTTGTTAGATGTGGCTAAGTGTTTATTCATTTATACGTATATGTTACTTATATATTTGTTGGTCCTTTAGGCTGTTTATTTAATATCCTGTAAACTGTGAGCAAATATGAGTTTTCATAAAAAAATAATACAACATATAAAACTCACATGAGTGCAGCTTACTAAATAATTATTTTGACATAGAACGATTTTCTCGGGTTTTTACAGTCAAACCTCTTTAATACAAACCTGAAGGGACCAAAATTTTGTCTGTTTGTAATAATGAGGTTTGTATTAACAGGTGTTTATTGAAACCTTAAAATTTTCTAAAATTTTGATCACTCTGTTTAGACCCACAAATCAAATAGTCTTTTCACCACAATGACTTTCTTTTACTCGAGAACTTGATATTGCATGGTTTAATGCATAAACAAAAGTTTTATTAAACATTGAAGTAATTATTTCATTTCTTATCCCATTCCAAGGGGAATAAAAATTGATTTGTATTAATGAGAACTTTGTATTAACAGAGTTTGTATTAACGAGGTTTCACTATATTTCTGCGAACAACGACATTTTCTATCAGTAGTATTATGGTTAAGAAACCCGGAATTTTCAAAGAAGACGTAAGTTTCTTATACGTATGTGTTTCTTGCGAGATTTTACTTCGACCTTTCGGAATATACACCAGAGTCTAAAGACAGGAAAAATTCACCGTAGGCTGGCACCAGGAATATCTGTGTACTCAAGTAGACAATAGCTGTTCATTGGATACTTGCTGACACAGTGATACCAACCGAATGGACCTGCATTTAGTAACTTCTCTGTTTTGGGATCAACGCCCTCAAAGAGGTGACAAATAAGTCAAGAGCCAGTAAAAAAAAAAACTAACACGAAAAGTCAGTTGTTGGAATACTAGCTTGTAATCCTTATAAGGCATTTGTTTATTAACCTTGTATAAGTAGCATATTATTTTGTTTTAAAATATAACTAATGTACATTTGTATGCATGCTAGTGATTGTATATTTAACATGTATATGTACTTGTTATGTCATATTTTAATTCTTGTGACTTGTTTCATGAGTCCTATACTCAATTTGGGATCTATGGAATGAAAACTAAATAAATAAATAATCAAAATATAACGTTAAATTTTACAGTACTCTAAAAAATAATTTTGCATGAAAATATTCACTTATTCCGAGGCTATCTTGACAAATGCACCCTCTGGTAGCTATAATTAAACCAATTGCTGTTTATAGCATGAACATAGGACTATAAAGTTCAGCAAACATATATAGTTTAACCCGAGAATTTTCCAGGCCACCAATTATATTACAAAAATACCAGGTGACTTCAAATACTGGGATTAAGTGAAATTTACAAAGAACAGTACACCACTGTAGGTTAAATATACAGTTAATATTACTAAAAAGTGCCTCGAAATGTATTACAGATTTGAAGCTAGACACTGCTAGGAGTATGCAGCTGAGAGCACGGTGGTGCTGCACAAGTTGCCTAACTCTCTAGGCGAGCTCATATCAATGTACGTCCACTGTCGCTGACGACTAGTGCCAGTGTTTGTGGCGAAAATAAGTTTACACTAACTTGTTTTAATGCTTTATGTACACATCTGTACATCTTCTTCATGGTTATTGGCAGTGTGTCTCTGAGCAGAAGTGTCGCTCCTATGACTGTAAGTAATAGTAATAAAGTTATTGCGACACAGTACGTCTGCGATGTACGGGTGGAAGCCTATGCTACCGGGTCAATAACTGAGTGTGAAGCAGAGATGGACATGTGTACACGAGTCATTGAAACTAAATGTTTCAAAAATTCTTTTCACCAAGAATCTGTGGCTCTACTGAAATCTGCAGGGGAATTATTTGAATTTGGAGTGATGATTGTAATTAAAGTCACAGGCGGTATGACCATATCACCTTAGAAAACCACGAGAAGCAATTAACTGACATTAGAAAACTATATGAAATCACTTCAGTCAAAACATTTGTTATAAATATGTTATAAATACATAATTAATTCTGAAGAGAATACACGTCCGGTAAAAAAGAAACAAATACAAATATATAGGATTATCAAAGAAACTAAACGGTCATGGAAGATGACTAAAACCGAGTACAGCACAATTTGAGTGAGGTATCAACCCAATTATTGAATTTTCTGTTTAAAAGTCATAACAATATATATTGAAATTACTGAAAATATTTTATAGCACTTTAATATTACACAAATGTCTTAGTTCTTAGTCGCCAATTTTTACATACGCATTACTTGATGACTCTGAAAAATGCGAGTGTATTAACTTATTCATAGTTAAAAATAATATGTTAATAATATATCCATCAATATGTGTTAGACGTTACTGATTTGTGAGAATATAGCAAGGTGATATAACTTACTAGTGCGTGGTAATGTTTCGTTACACATTTTTATGAACAACGTGATATGTAAAGATAACTAGTAATTCCAATTCGGCTTGTAACGCCGTACCTTAAGGCTGTTCAAGTGCGATAAAATCATAATTTTATATCTTTATGAAATAGTGTTAGTTTTGTAGACAATACTTGAGAGTACAGTTTCCTCTTACGAAAAAATTTAAGCTTTCATAGTTTTCTCACAACGGTGCGCCAAAGTCAAAATTTGCTTGTTCTGTTGCCAAGCAAATAATGAAAACCAACTGACCCACCTGAATAAAAAAATTCACCGTTATATTGCATCCCATGAACTATGAATTAAAGTATTTAAAAGACCATGACGTAATATTTTGGAATTTTTTTAAAAAATCGCAAAACTACAGAAAAAAAGTTGAAAAATCAGCAATGATTTTAAATACAAAAATTGCCCACGGGATTGTTTAAAAATGTTTTATTACGTAGCCCGTGACATGTTATTTTACTGTGAATTATTTCACCTACTTAAGTCAATTGGTTTTCACTATTTGCATAGCAACAGAACAAGCCAATTTTGACTCTGACGCATCTTTATGAGAAAACTATGCGAGATAAAATTGTTTAGTAAGAGGAAACTCTACTCGCAAGTATTGTCTACAAAACAAACACTATTTAATATAAATATAAAATTATGATTTTATCTCACTTGAACACCCTTAAACCAGCACACACAAATACTGAGACGGAGAACAGATAAAACACAAGACTAGATTATACGATGAGGACTTTGCAGACGTAGCACAGTACGATGACTACAAACAAGAACTCATGAATTCCCTTATTCCTAGTTTGAATTGCTGTTTTTTTCTGTTCCAGCCGGTTTTCAGGGAATTCATAACCCTGCATTAGTGTATGTCAGCAACTGTACTTAAACTCAGTTTGGTGAATCATGGAAAGTGTAGTGTATGAGTAGGGTACTGGAGGGTCGGATACCTACGGGTTATAAGTCTGGGTACTCTCAGCATCTACTCTCCATAGAGGATGACATAGAATGTGGCCTTACAATGGAAAGGAAGGTGCCACAGTGAAAGGGGTGGGGGAAACAGGATATCCGCGATAAAACCCACCCACCAGTGACATCATCCGGCACGATTATCACATGGGGAAATCCAGTGTCCTACTCCGCTGAATGAGTGAGTAAGGAGATTTTTGTCAGCACTTAACATCGAGGTCTTAGCGTCTGTGTGTGTGTGTGTGTGAGGGGGGGGGTGACATGACGTGAGTATGGAGCAGCGCTGGAATGAGTGGGCGGGGAAAACGGGAGTAAGATAAAATAACAAGGTTTTAATTTCCAATATTAGAGGAAATATAAACCAATTTGTTCCTACCATTTTACCTCTTAAGTAGTACTAAACCTGCTCATATATGAAGTAACGTTCTTAAAATAGTAGGTTGTTGTTTTCAAAGTGGCTTATTATTCACATTTTTTTAATTTTAATACCCCAAATACCAAACGATAAAACAGTTTTGTACACAAATTAGATACTGACAATCTCAATTACAATAGTAAAATACATGAGACATTCCGTAGTCTCATTATGGTTATCATTTTGAAACATAGCACAAAACCTAACATATGTTAAAATATTTTTTCACAACTTTGTTTCAATTATTTACATGCACATATGCATCTCTGTTTTCGCATTTAATAATTGTATGTTTTTATCTCTCAGTATCTTGGCTCTTCACAGATATATGGGTTTACAGAAAAACTGTTCTTGTTGGTACAGTTAAGGGCTTGTTCCCGAGTTTTTTTTCAGACTGGAGCCAATAACTCAAATATTTTTTAACCAAAAGTTTTGAAAAAATTTGATTCAATGTACAATTGTACGATGCACAATACTGTGGACGCGTTTTTTTTTTAAATAATGTACCATTCGCCAGCAAAAAAATAATTTCCTTCATTTTTGCTTACTTTCACGACGAAAAACGTGGCACTTTGGGTAATGAAATCTAAAAAACCGTTCTGTATAATTCTACAAACAATTCAGCTACAACTTATAACATATAAATGTCAAAACTGTGCAGCGAAATTTTGATATGAGTATTAGGTAGCAATAAAACAAATATTTCCGAAATCACTGCAAAACTCCGTAACAAGGCCTTAAGTAAGCGAATCCCTGCTCAAAGACTCGAGGCACAGTAACCACGAATAAGGGCTGCAGATGTTCACGCAAGCAATTGAAACTAAATAATAATGCAAACATATTTTGGCGTAAATCAGGGGTCACTAATGATTGCAAACGAATTTTGCAAAATAAAAAATACTACCGCAGGCCACGTAGCTTTAGTAGGTTACACAAAACGATTCTTACTTTTGGTGAAAAATATTTTGTAACAACTTGTTTCTGTGCTTATGTGCACATCTGCCGCCCTGCTTCGTTTCTATCGGAAGCGTGTCTTTGTGTAAGGCGTCACGTATTTATCTGTGCTAATTATAAAAATGTTACTACACCATACATCTATGACAAGCGGGTAGTACCTCAATACGCTGACAGTTACAAACCTAACTCAGTGAGCACGAAGCAGAGATGTAGGTGTTCAAGAAAGGCGTTGAAACAAGCTGGACTCCAAATATGATCCTTCTTGAAATTGTTGTCAAGTCGAAGCTTCTACAAAAGTATGTGGTACAACCCATAACTCACGTCTTACGTGAGAAAGGACACAAGGGATTGTCTGTAAATATTTTAAAGTGTAAGAAAGCTCAGAGTAGAGTAGAATTAACTCTGGTAGAAAACACCAAAGTTTAAAGAATGCTCTCAGCTGTACATTTTTTGTTTTTCTTCCGAGGTTTGGCAGACCTGATTTTCCTCTCGACGTCATGCCGGTAACTCGGTGGAGAAGCGCTATTCAGGTGGTACTCCTGTGTAGGAGATTCCAACAGCCAGACTCATCCAGACAAGAATATCAATAAGGGCAGCTACGTGACCTTCCTATGCAGCACGTACGTACATCTGGCAACTGCGCGGCGAGTGGGAGTGGTTTAAACACACACCAACCAGTGTGCCTCTACGCTTCTTAGTTACACTGACCACCGCTAGTCGTGTCTCATTTGTGAGTACCTGGAGACTATAGTTGTTGCCAGATATGGCACAAGTTGCAGAGAACTGTATATAGCTGTGCGCTAGTTGACACTGGTATGTAAGTGCCGCTTATTACTGACTGCTCGCAACACAATAAGTCAGTAGGTATTTCATGGCCGTTGCTATACGCCGGTGTGTACAGTTCTCTGCAACTTGTGCCTTCCCTGCCAACAAACCTCGAGCCGCCACTGCAAATTCTCCATTTCTTGTAAGTAGTGCTTAGAGTTCATACAACTAAAATAATAATGATAGTGAAAATATCAGTAATAATAAAAACATCATAAAAAACTGGTAATATTATCACGGGGAAGGAAGGTCGAGAGGTCAGAACACTGGATGGGAAAAGTGGCGGACGTTGTCGTCGACCGACGGGTTTTCTCGGGGAAACTCCCGTTCCTCCTACTCGCTCATTCCGTCGCTGCTCCACACTCATCTTACCTCACCTCATCAATTCGACAGGCCGGAGGGTGACAGTCATGTCTCGCTAGTCGAGCAGCCGACCCAACCTCCACCCAGGCCTTCTCTTATATACACTGTGACCTTGCCAGAAGGCGGGAACACGTAGTGGGTTTATATTTCCAGTAATGATACAGTATGAGGAGGCTACTCGAAGACTAGGGAATCATACCCCGGATGCAAACTTTCTACTTGGTGACCGTAGGCGTATATTTCCCCCAGAGACTCTATAATAGAGAGGCGCAGGAATGAGAAGAGCGGAGATAACGGGATACCCTAGATAAGAACTGTCGACCAGTGAAATCGTCCGGCATGATTCCCACATACAAGAATCCGGGGGCTAATTCCACCGGGAATCGAACCCGTATTTCCTTGGTGGGAGTTGAGTGGTCTGACCACTCTATCACCGCGGCTCCCAGCAACTTGTAAGTTAGTGTCACTTTGACAATAGTGGAGAGATAAAAAAATGCTCGTTAGATTAGACGCCAAGTAACTGTACACTCGATCAACGACTCCTATCGGAGAAAAACAGCCACGTCGTGGTCTGCCGCGAAGAGTGCATCTGTCCAGTGTTTAAAAGTTCCACAGTAGCGTCACCGAATAAGTGGGAATACAGAAGTGAAATAGCCGGCAGAACGGCGAACTCAGTCACACACGCCATCAAAATGGCTTTCCTGGCCAGCAGCATGGCGGAAACCCATTCTGCCAATCAGCGTAAGGCGGCTACCCTGCTAACCGGCAGCCAGGCCAATAGGAAACTTACTGTAACATGCAGGAGCCAAACATACACGGGGCTGGCATCAATAGTCTCGGGCAGCCAATAAGCGGCGGGGTTCGTTCTCATCAAACGAGCCGCCACGTCATTTCACGTCTGTATTACTATTTAGTCTGTGGTAGCGTGACTTCTCCTGTAACGAGGTCACAAATGTATATCGTGGCCAGTGTAATCACTGGTTGTACTCTGGTTAGAGATGATGTTTTATCGCGGGAAAACTTGACTGTTTGATGGTTTCAAACGCACGTTCAGCTTACTAGAAGACTACTTTCTTACCCTTGTACATGGTGCTGTTGCCCTATTTGACTGAGCCAATAAGAATCCTGACATTGTAATATTTGATTCCTATTATTTGTCTGCAGACAGCTACGTTGTGTCAGACGTCAATCACCCAATCGTTAGGGACCCTTATTTTTCGCGAAAAGAATCTTTCCCCACTTTGTTTCCGTGTCTTACGTATACATCTGCAATTCTGCTTCATGGTCATTGGCAACGTGTCTACCTGAAGAGCCGTATCTCATTTGACTGAGCCAATTACAATAACGTTCCTGCTACACCACACGAATGTGATTCGCCGGTAGAATCCCAAGGGTCGCGAGAGTTGAAATATCCAATCACTGACCACGGAGCAGAACTGCAGATGTGCACGTGACGCACCGAAACAAAAAGTGAGGCAAAATTCTTTTCGCGAAAAACAAGGGTCCCTACCAATCGTACATGTCACAAGAAACTGCAGTGTTTTCAAAGGCATAACCATTTTCGTGATATACCATCACCTCTAACTCTGGTATGTACGTGAAACTGAAGTTTATTCTATCATAAAATAATAATACGAATTTTGCAAGTTCCGTAGCAATAAGTTCATTCAATTATTTGTAGAGGATAGGAAAATTCACTTTATTAATTAGCTACAGGATAGACTTCACTGCTCTATACAAACCTGTGTGTTGTCATAGCTGTCTTTAGTAGGATGCGGCCTTAGATCTGGCAATTCTGCCGGGAAGGGTCATTTTAACACTTCTTTTGTCTCCCCAACGGTTGTGGCTTCCCCTGATTCGCTGATATGTAGGGCACAATAACGAATCAGGAAAAGCCATTGCTTATGGAGAGCTAACAGAAGTGTTAAAATGACCCTTCATGGCAGGGTTGCCAGATCTAGGGCCGCAGCCTTCTACTAAAGGTGTTGTCCGTGCTGGTAGTTGAGTCATGTCATGTGAGAGACGCTCAACAGAAGGTTGGTAACCCTGACATAACACTTTTCAGCTGCGTTCCCCGCTGTTGGCACGAAGTGTTAGGCCAATGGGAGATGTTTGACCATAGTACAACAGCTTGCAGTCTAGTCTGCTTTTCGACAACAACGCTAAGTTTGCATGTTACTACTTATTTGTGACGTAATGGAGAGAGCCGAGCCAATAATAAGGAAGTAAATATTAGCAGATCCAATCATGAGGTATTACGGTGTCAATGAGTATCAAATAACAATGCATGTATTCTGCTTGAGAACATTCGTATTCTTGGTAGTTAACTGACACTTCAGAGAACACGCACATTGTTCGAGTTTGTAATAATTTATGTTTATAGGCTAGTCACGATAAAGTGAGACCTTCTGAACTCCGTATTTTCAGTACTAACAACCAAGCAATATTTGTTAGTGTAACCTCAAATGTTCACGTTAGAGTACATTGAAATCAAGACTGCATTTATTACTTACGCTTAGAGTCACTGGGTTTTTATTAAATGAATTCTTCACCGAAGTGTTCAATGTCTTACGTGTACATAATATGCTTAGTGGCAGTGTGTCTTATCAAAGGTGTCGCTGCTCCAATGAGAATATATTTACTGCTACGCGGTAAGTCTGGGATTTGCTGGTAGAAGGCTAAAGACGGTGAGAGTTAAATACATACAATAACTGACCTTGACGTAGCTCAGAAGATGCACACACAAGCCACCGAAATAAGTCGGTGTGAAATTCTTTTCCCCAAATATTTCTGGCATCACCGGATGTAACAGAAAATAAAAATAAAGTCATTATTTAAAAGTAATGTGAATAATTTCGTTTTCAATATTTTGGAAATGTTACAGATTTTTCCAGCTTATAGAAAAAAAAAACCTTTCTAAGTCGGCTTGTGGTGTCCCATCTTAACTGTTAAGTTTTCTAAACAGACACAAAAGAGTCGTATGAGTAATATAATGTACATGAGTCAATTTTCTTCTCAAATGGAAACGTGAAAGTTCCTGATCTACAGTTTCTGGACACACTAACACGTCCTGTCGGAATATTTTTTGGGTTCTGATTACTCGGTAGTTTATGTAAATGGAGCATCGACGAAGCAGTAAAGGTCACTAATGCTGGTACTTGTTGTGAAATACCGTCTTTACAAGCAAGGCACTAACCTAACAGTTCCGTTTTTATATAATATTCACTTTAAACAAACAGAAACACAATTACATAGGTTGAAAGCTTTAGAAGGATTTGAGACATTTTGTAATAGTTCTGCTTGTGTAGGTGTGGTATGTTCCAGACTTCCTGTTGTTAAAATAGCTCTACAATTAAATTTAAATATTTTAAATGTTTTCTGGATGAAGCCCGTATTATAACATTACGTCCAATGGACTTCTTGTCTAATGACATTTTATATAGTGTTAGTTTTGTGTAGCGACAAATAATTTTCGGAATTTTACATATCGTAGAACTTACTCATCCTCAATTTGGTGACAATCCGCAGTTGACAGTGATATAAATTGTCCAGTACAGCTTAATACCTAGAGGCTACTGATTATTGGTGGGAATAAGTTTGCTGTACCTTATTTCAGTGCCTCATGTGCGCATCTGCAGCTATGCTATATGAATAGAAACCCAGAAATTTCGCGAATTAATCTGAAAAGACGTTAGATTAAAAATGTCCGTACAAGTAAATTACTTTTCGTTGAGGACTGCGAACAAATGAAAGCCCTGCGTGGAAACGCTGACTCCCACGCTTCTTTGTCAGCTATACATTTGGCAAATCACTGAAGCCGCAGCCAATTATGAAGTAGCTGAAGGCAAAGTGTACACATGACCGTGGAGTCCAGTAGGCAGGTCGTGAACCCGCGACATTTCCGCACCTCTATTTACGGTCATTGATTGGACGTTTTGAACTCTCAACATCTTGGCCTTCCACACGTCTACAATTTTTATGGTAGGCCTACATTCCACAGTAAAGGAAATATTGTATTTCAAATTGTCTTGTATTCATGTAACTTGTATGAGTTTTTTAAATGTGTATGTTACTTGGCAATGTTATTAATAGGCTTTTTTTCCACCTTTAATTGCAGTATTCACAATGTTTACCGTGGTATATATATATATATATATATATATATATATATATATATATATATATATATCAAATCAAAGAAAATATTACTTAGAATCTTGCTATACATTGTATTGTATGTAATTTTTACTGTAGGTTATTTATAGGCTATTGTTGTTCTTTTTTCATGTTTTGTATGATTGTATGGGCAGATGACAAATGCCTCATGTAAGGTGTGTTGTTATGATATTAACTTTTATAGTATATTATTGTTTTGTTTTTCTTTGCTATTTACGTGTTAAATGTATGCAAAGTTTGACGTGCTCCTTGTCACAAACCACAGGGATCAAACAAAGTGCACTAAAATAAATAAATGAATCAGGTGTGTAGCGTTGCGGTAGGCTTATTCTGATTGGCCCAGTCAAATGAGTGACATCTCAGCACAGAGACACGCTGCCAATAACCATGAAGCATTGCTGCAGATGTGCACGTAAAGCATTGAAGTATGTTTTCGAAAAAAATAATTTTCACCAAAAACAGTGGCTCTACTTAAACCATTATTGAAAAATTGAAATTTAAAAAAGTTATTATAATTTTCAGTTACTTCAACTATTAAAATAATAATAATATTTACACCAGTGATGTAATAGTTTTTATTGAGTTCTTAATCACTGTGAGGGATCTTACTAATATAGGCGAATCAGCTGAAGTGTATGCAATATATTGTAAGAGCAGGTAGTTTTCACAAAAATATATTTGCATGACTTTGTTTCTATACATTATGTACACTTCTCAAACTATGCTTGATGGTTATTAGTACCATGTCTTTTTGCAGAGACGTCTTTATTTTGACAGAGCCAATCATAACACGGATAGGCCTACTAGGACACCACACGTCTGTGATTTGAGGGTAGAACATTAAGACTTACGATATTCAAATCGTCCAATCACTGCTCTTGAATCAGAGCTATACATGTGTGCATGTATGATACTAAAACAAGTATACGGAAAATTCGTTATGCAAAAATTAAGGGTCCGTATTCATCATGCAAAAATTATGATATTAAAACGTTTTATTCACAACCGACAGTAACTCAAATTAACTAATATTCGATACTAATGTATGAAGTTTATGGTGCATGACAATCACAAGTGAGCTCGGAACGTAAGTTAACGAAATAATGTTTGTTGCGGTGTGCAGGAATTTAAAAGCTAAAATTTAAATCAAACTTAAATTTTATAAAAAAATATTTATCAATATTTTGAGAACATTTATTACAAATTTACCTATTCCTTTCCCTTTAACTCTGAACTCTGTTGCAAAAATTTTTGCTGGGAAAATAGTTAGTACGAATATGGCAGAAAATTACGTCTGGGAGTACTCAATTACGAATGTTTTTAATGTACAGATTGGAGAAATTCGCGGCTTCACTGACTTACAGGCTAGCCTTCAAGAATGTATGTGTACTGAATTATACAGCAGTTGGCTGCTTGCTGACAACAGTGATATCACGTGACTGGACCTGCATTAAGTTGATTCTATATTATTACTTCTGTGACCTCCAGGATGTATCTATTAACTCAATGATTAACTGTGTATGTGACTCTAATTTAACACTTGTTTGATTTCTAACCGGTATCCAAAACCAGATGTGAAATTTCAGGCCTGTGCGTATGTCTTTTAAATTCCTGTCAGTTTCAATAAAGGTTTCTAGTGATAAGTTACGTACCACGCCCTCGTAGTAATAGTCCGATAAAGAAGGTCGAGGGCTCAAACGCCTCCGGTAACTCGTGTCCTTTAACCCTCCCTCGCGCAGGGGGTGGCACAAGGCGCGGCTCGGTCATCTCCGGAGGCACTCGGGCGAGTCCGGCCGCTCCTGCCCCGCCCCTTTCAGTCGGCCAGGGGTGCGCTCCCGGCCCAGTTTCGATCGGGCAGCCGAGGCGAGCGCGTCGTGTACGAGCGGGGGGCCTAGCGGCCGAGCGCGGAAGAAACCACCCCCCACACACCTCCGTGCGGGGGTGAAGTGGCGGTCCCGTGTGTGCGAGCCTGGAAGAAAGATCTAGGGTCGTCCTCGGTAAGTCCTACCTGTCCATATCTTCCTTAACACACCCCTCTCCTCACACACCCGTCTCCTTTAACTGCGTCGATTTATGTCGACATTCTGCAATCCTTCACGCCACCATCGAGTGCTGACTTCGAGTCTTCCAATTTAGGAAATTAGAGCATATGGATTCCAACGACACATAGGCTGTCTGCTGGGATTTAATGTATAGCCTAATAAGAGATGATGGTAAATGGCAAAAATGTTTTGTGCCAACATGCCCTTGAAAACACTGTAGTTTCTCGCAACATGTAATATTGTGTGATACACGTACGGCATTCCGTAACTGTCTGCAGACCAATAACGGCCATTAAATATTACCATTAGCGTGATTCGTATTGGCTCAGTCAAATAGGGCAACAGCTACACGTACAGGAAAGAGCCAGTGACCTTTTGATAACTTTAAAGTGCGTTGAAACCCAGCCAACAGTCAAGTTTTCCCGCGATAAATAATCATCTCAATGTATAATATACAACATCTGTGTTTTAAGATCGGATGTTTGGTTCAGCTGGTGGTTTTCCAGGTGTTGGATTAAGGGCGCCATCTACCTGCACGTTGGAGGCTCAGAAGTTGCAGCGCTATTAGGCCGACCTTGAAGCGCGCATCATATTCTGCATCGCCTCAACGAGCCAAGCGCTGAACTAGCGTGTAATTTTCCCGCCGGTCTATATTTAACACCGGACTCTAAGCGGTCCCTACGTAATTTTATTGGTGGAAAGTCTGTAGCAAAGTTCAGTGCATATTTCTATCCCAGTTTCTCATACAACCGGTTAATGTATTTTGAAGTACGGCAGTCTGAAAATACTGTTTTTGGCTATGCTGGAAGGCTTCGAAACAGTGGTTTTAATGAGCATGGTGTCATAAAAATGTCATCCCATCCTTATCGGAAGTGTGATAGCTTGTCATACATTGACACAAGGGTCATACGAGGAATAGTTTCTTAAGAAACACGTATTTTCGGAACTTTGGAACGTGTTTGAATCGCGTGATTGGCGGTGCCGTTAAGGGACGTTTCTGATTCGTCTGTTAAAACATAAACAGTAAACAAGCAAAACTCGGCAGAGTTTTTGGAAATTACGTCAACTAAAATATTTCCAAGATCTTCCACCGACTCTAATCATCATTTCTGATAGTGGAAAATGGGGAAAATCAGCCATCGTATTCTCCAAACCACTGTAGGGTACTGCATCTTGTATTATTGGCATAACCCGGAAACTTCGCAAATTCATCGTGAGACAAAGCTAGAGTTCAAACTCTCATTGAATCAAGTTACTCTCGCGAGTGTGCTAGTTAAGTCCTCTAATATAACAGACCAATAGCAAGCTTACATAATAACACCTGACTGAATCACACTTGGCCTTGTTAGTAGAGCCACGATTTTGTCGCGAAAAGATTTTTGCATAATTTTATTTCAGTGTCTCGCGTGCACCTCGGCAGCTCTGCGTCACGGCTATTGGCAGCGTGTCTTTCCTCAGACAAGTCCCTCATTTGACTGCACCAATAACAATGAGTAGGGCCACGATTTTGTCGCGAAAAGATTTTTGCCCCATTTTGTTTCAGTGTCTCTCGTGCACATCGGCAGTTTTGTTTCAAGGTTATTGATAGCGTGTCTTTTTTCAGACACGTTTCTCATTTGACTGCACCAATCAGAATAAGATTATTGTGACTCCTTACGTCGGTAATTTGACAAGGCAAGTGAGAGTAAAATTACCCAATTACGGGCGATGTAGCAGAACTGTAGATGTGCACATAACGCATCGAAACCAAATGTTGCAAAAATCTTTTCAGCATAAAATCGTGGCTTTAACAATGAGGCTATTGTGACACAATACGTCTGTGATTTGTCAGTAGAACCTCAAGACGTGTGACAGTTAAACCGTCCAATCACTGGCCATGAAACAGAGTTGTGGATGTAAACATAAGGCATTGAAACCAAATGGAGCAAAATTATTTTCGCCATAAAATCGTGGCTCTACCTATTAGACATTAACAGGCACACGAAGTTTCCGCGAAAATATTTTTGCCCCACTTTGTTTCAGTGCCTTACATACGTGCACATCTGCAGTTATGCTTCATGGTTATTGGCAGCGTGTCAATTTCTATCATTTGGCTGAGCCAATTACTATAAAGTTTCTGCAATACACCACGTCTATGACTTGCTGGTAGAATCCCAAGGTTCGTGACAGTTAAATATCCAATCACTGACCACGAAGCAGAACTGCAGATGTGCACGTAAGACACCGAAACAAAGTGGGGCAAAATTCTTTTCGCGAAAAACAAGGGTTCCTACCAATAACGAAGAAGTAGAACGACAAATGTGCACGTAAGGTATTGAAAGGAAGTGGTGCAGAAATCTTTTCGCGAAAACCTCTGGTCCCTGTCAGTGGCGGCTCGTGGGTTGTTGCCAGATAGGGCTGCAGTTGCCAAGAGCTGTACAGGGTTGTGCGCTGGTTGACTCTACAGCCACTGTCACGCTGATGTGCAGGTGCCCCTTACTACTGAGTGATCACAACACATCTAGTAGCCGGTAAATATTTCATGGTCGTTGGTCTACGGCGCGTACAGTTCCGACTATCTGCAGCCCCACCTGGCAACAACCCACGAGCCGCCACTGGTCTCTAGACTTTAAATTAACAACTCACTGGAGCAGCAGACAATATACAAGTATCTGAGGACATAGTGTATACAGGACTGTGGAGTCTAGCCGGTAAGTCATTGAACCCGTGATATATCCGCGTCTCTAGTGATTCGACGATGGTTGTCTGTAGAGACCTGAAAATTTCGCGTTTTCTTTTAGGCGCAAGCTAGAATTCCATCAACTGTAGGTCGTATCACGTTCACAATTGGCCGATGACATACTCGACACTTCCTGGACGTAGTTGAGCCAATATTAAATTGTAGCTGAATACAGGCCCATTTCACTGTGTCATCGAGCAGCTAATAAACAGCTGCTGTCTTCACGACTTTACATATATTCTTGTAGGCTAACCTACAGCTCAGCGAACCCGCGCATTTTTCCGGTCTCTAGTTGTGTGCCGCGGTGTAGATGTGCACAGACGAATAACAGATGTTCAGTCGTGTCGCGCCAGAAATATCATTGGTCCAGTCAAATAGGGACTCAATAGTAACGACAGGAAAGCTTTAGAAATAAATACACTGCGTTGAAGCCTCGTAAAATGTCAACTTTACCCGTTATAAATAAGCATCCCTAATCTTCTTACACGTGTGTGAAAATCTGCTTAACGCAATTCATACAAATAGCACAGGTCCAAAAACTTTTTAATGTGAACCGCAAGATAT
Organism: Medauroidea extradentata; assembly: GCA_003012365.1. Classification (NCBI taxonomy): domain Eukaryota; kingdom Metazoa; phylum Arthropoda; class Insecta; order Phasmatodea; family Phasmatidae; genus Medauroidea; species Medauroidea extradentata. Next base: position 22,463 of record PNEQ01016349.1, read on the forward strand.
GCTGTATGTTCGCTTGTCGTTCTACGTTCTTTTGTTTCTTTTCCCCGCAACCACGCTGCCTTTTGAGCACGGTCCAGCCAGTTTTGTTTGCAGGTGTTATATAAGCTATGTCGCCTCTCTGTTGACCTTTGAACTGAAAATTTAATTAAATTAATTGAAAATTAATATTATTCTATCACTTAATTAATGCGTAACTATTTTCTTAGTACACTGTATATTACATACGAAACAATACGACTATCCTTTACCTTCCATTATAAACGTATCTCAAAGAAGAATATTTAGTTTCAACCGAAATAAAAGGAGACTAAATAGCCGAAGACGACGTTATGGAGCTATTTAGTGATTTTACATGCTGCCCAACCCAAGTTAATGCTAACCCGAAATCCTCAAATATTCACATACCTAGAACAGACGACATGGTTCATTTACGTAATTAAATAGCGGGTTAAGCTACAGCTGCTGGAATTAGTTCACAGACATTATATTTCTTGGTTGTGAGTTTCGTACATTTACTCTAGGTCAGATGAACGCCGGGAATGTACAGTTCACTGCTTCTTACAGCCTCGATTTTATAGTGAAAAGAGTTTTGCATCACTTTGTTTCAATGTCTTATGTGCACATCTGAAGCTGTGCTTCATGGTTATTGGCAGCGTGTCTTTGTTCAGACACGTCTCTCATTTGACTGCATCAACAAGAATAAGCAGGGCCATGAACTTTTCTGTGGAAAAGCGTTTTGCAACAGTTTAATTCAGTGCATTATGTGCACATCTGCAGCTGTGCTTCATGGTTATTGGCAGCGTGTCTTTGTTCAGACACGTCTCTCATTTGACTGCACCAACAAGAATAAGTAGGGCCATGAACTTTTCTGTGGAAAAGAGTTTTGCAACAGTTTATTTCAGTGCTTTATGTGCACATCTGCAGCTGTACTTCATGGTTATTAGCAGCGTGTCTTTATTCAGACACGTCTCTCATTTGACTGCATCAAAAAGTATAAGTAGAGCCATGAACTTTTCTGTGGAAAAGAGTTTTGCAACAGTTTGTTTCAGTGCCTTATGTGCACATCTGCAGCTGTGCTTCATGGTTATTGGCAGCGTGTCTTTGTTCAGACACGTCTCTCATTTGACTGCACCAACAAGAATAAGTAGGGCCATGAACTTTTCTGTGGAAAAGAGTTTTGCCACAGTTTGTTTCAGAGCCTTATGTGCACATCTACAGCTGTGCTTCATGGTTATTGGCAGCGTGTCTTTGTTCAGACATGTCTCTCATTTGACTGCACCAACAAGAATAAGTAGATTCATGAACTTTTCTGTGGAAAAGAGTTTTGCAACAGTTTATTTCAGTGCTTTATGTGCACATCTGCAGCTGTACTTCATTGTTATTAGCAGCGTGTCTTTATTCAGACACGTCTCTCATTTGACTGCATCAAAAAGTATAAGTAGAGCCATGAACTTTTCTGTGGAAAAGAGTTTTGCAACAGTTTGTTTCAGTGCCTTATGTGCACATTTGCAGCTATGCTTCATGGTTATTGGCAGCGTGTCTTTGTTCAGACATGTCTCTCATTTGACTGCACCAACAAAATAAGTAGAGTCATGAGCTTTTCTGTGGAAAAGAGATTTGCATCACTTTGTTTCAGTGTTTTATGTGCACATCTGCAGCTGTGGTTCATAGTAAGTGAATGATGTTTCAACTTCGCGTGTCTTGTGGTTCGTCCTGCAAATATCAGACGTGTGGTGTTGCAGTAACCTCAATATGATTGGCGCTGTCAAATGAGAGACGTCTCTTCACAAAGATACGCTGCAAATAACCTTGAAGCATAGCTGCAGATGTGCACATATTGTAAACAAATTGATGTAAAAATCTTGTCGCCATAAAATCGTGGCTCTAGTGATTGGAAAGAACGCAAGCTTAGTAATAAATTGAGCCACAAATCTGCAGCGAAGATTTTTTTACTGTTTGGTTTCAATGCCCTATGTACACATCTGCAGCTGTGCGACATGATCAGTGATAAATAACACATACTTATGGTGTCACAGTAACCTTAACCTGAATGCCGCAGTCAAATGAGAGACGTATCTGCTCAAATATAGGCTTCTAATAACCACGAGGCAAAGCTGCAGATGTGCAAATATGGCATTCAAACAAAATGGTGGATAAATCTTATCACGCCAAACTCGTAATTCTAGCAATAAACAAGTAAAGGCGTGACAAATTCGTGTTATTATTTGGTAACAGATTAGACATAATTTACCTGTACATCCTCGAACACAATTTGTAACATCAGCGGTTACCAGCTATCAGGGGCGGATCCAGAACGGAATTGAGGGGGAGGGGCTATATTTTTGCTAGCACCGGTTGGCCGATTCAAAGCGGGGGGTCCGTGTGTCCTCCCCTGGGAAAAAAAAATTGATTTTTAGATGCAAAATGGTGCACTTTGAGAAGATTTTGAACGTTAATGTTTAAAACACAACAGACACAAATTGGAACATTTTCAAAGAGTTTACAGTTAGTTTCTTAGAATATATAGCGAAGTTCATAACACCTGCTGCATTTTCAATAGTTTGAATAAAAAGTATAACATTTCTAAAACAAGGTTGGGCTCTTGGGGGGGGGGGGGGAAATTCCTCAATCCCCCCTGTATCCACCACTGCCAACTATGCAACATTTTGTATCAATGCATAACGTTCACATCTGCACCTGAGCTTCGTGACTATTGGCAGATCGTATATGTGAAGAGAAGTTGTTCATTTGACTGAGCCAATGAGAATAAGTTTACTGTGACACTACACGTTTGTGATTTGCGGGTAGAACTCAAGACGTTGAGAGATAAAAACAGCCAATCACTGACCACGAAGCAAAGCTGCAGATGTGCACGTAAGACATTAGAGCAAGTTGGGCCAAGATTCTTTTCACTAAAAAATAACTGGCTCTATCTATAAACTACTACGGGTTTGTACGGCTAGAAACAAGTGGTTACTATTGTGCCTAGTACGTGAGAAATAGCGAGATATCGGCAGCTACCGAATAAACACGCAACATATTTGCACCAATATCTATGCACAAGGTTTTGTATAATTTTATGTACTGCCCTGTATATAGTTGTGGATAAACAGTAAATTATATAGCCACTGTTCTTTACACGATGCAATCAATGTGCGTGGTTGTCACTATGCAGGTTGTTTACATAATTAATATGGACGTGCAAATTTCGTGTATTTACTGGACAACAGGCCAGAACCGTGTGGACATACGCCACTGCAATAATATGAAGTCCCAGAAATTTTAGAACGAGCCTAATTGTTTGTTTGTTTTATTGCATCCGTATGATCGTTTCTGCACATGTTGTACAAAGATATTGGACATGTCATAGAGTTATCATAATATATAGTTACAACATAAAAAACATGATACAAGGTTATACATAACATAAGGTTATACATTTATGTACAAGAATATAATATGAATAAATAATATAAAAAAAGAAAAAAAACCAAAAAGAAATATGAGAACTCAACCTTAGTTTGGCTCTAGTCAATATGTCCACAAAAAAAACCGAACGTGAAAGATCCCATAAGGAATTAGTCAACCAAAAAAAAAAAATGTAAAAATAAACATTCTTTATTTGTTGTTGACTAATTCCTTATGGGATCTTTCACGTTCTGTTGTTTTGGTTTATGGATGTGTTGACTACAGCCAACTCGGCTTGTTTTCTCTTTTTTCGTATTTCGTTGTTTGTCTGTCTTAGTCTCTTTCTAAGATTTCTGGGACGACATAACGTACCAATGGCGTATTTTCACAATAATACAGTTTGTCAGTATAGTAGGTACTTTACATATGAACTAATGTCATTGGTTGGAAATGTATTTTAGGCCTGGCACACAAACTGTCGGCGAATAACAGAACAGAAGTCAGATGAGTATACAGTAACTTGGAGTCTAGTCTGTTGTTAGATAAAAACAAGAAATTTACATTTTTCACTAATATGTTCCTAGGTTCAATGACCTGCCCTAGGTATAATATATAGAGACAATAGTTTACCGCGGGAAAACTTGACATTTCTGTGAGTTTCAAAGCACGTTCAGCTTATCAGAAGATAACTGGCTTTCCCTTGTAAGTTGTCCTATTTGACAGAGCCTATAAGAATCCTGCTATTGTAATATTTGATGCCTGATATTGGCCTGCAGACAGCTACGTTGTATTATACGTACATCACCCAATCATATGTGTTGCAATTAACTACAGCTTTTTCAAGGATATGTTGGCACAAAGTATTTTCGCTATATACAATCATCTGTAATTATATAGCTTTGACTGTATGTTCATTGGCTACAGCCCCTAATCAGGAATCACGTCATTAGCTGTTAATTTTCTTGCAGATTTGTGTTTCGCCTAGAATCCTTCATGGCACTCTTAATTCACTGTGATTAGGGCCATGAACTTAACGCGAAAAGAATTTTGTCCAAGTTGGTTTCAGCGCCTTAAGGGTGCGGTCACCTCAGTTTTCAACGTATTTTTTTTTTATTATTATATTTGTGCCAGATATTTTTTTCTAATTTAAGACATGAATTGTGATTAAATCGTCCCCTTAGTAAATTATTCTGTCTCTCATAGTTTTTGCGTAATGAGTCGTAAACGTAAAAATTTGCGCTTTACGGTTTTAAGTACGCCACTAAAACCAACTGGCATACCAATCCGACAAAATTCACACTATATAACAATGTTGTAGGCTATGATTTGACATATATAAAAACAAAAAATAAAATAATTTTGTATTTAATAAAAATGGCTGAATTTTGGAATGAAAACGAAAAAAAAATATATATCAACAAATTTAAAAATACAAAAAATATTTTTTTATATATGCCTAATCATAGCCTACAACATTGTTACATAGTGTGAATTTTTTCAGTTTGGAATGTCAGTTGGTTTTAGTGGTGTACTTAAAACCGTAAAGTCCAAATTTTGACGTTTACGACTCCTTACGCAAAAACTATGAGAGATAGACAAATTTACTACGAGGACGATTTAATCACAATTTATGTCTAAAATAAGAAAAAAAAATATCTGGTCCAATTTTAATAGTAGAAAAAGTCGTTTAAAACTGAGGTGTATCGCGCCCTTAACATGCATATCTGCACATCTGTTTCATGGTTATTGGAAGTGTATATCTGTAAGTGACGTCTGTCATTTGACTTCGCCAATCAGAGTTATGTTACTGCAACTTCGCACGTCTGTGACTTGCAGGAAGAACCTAGAGAAACGTGAGAGTTAAGTCATCCATCCACTGACTATACAGTAGAACTGTAGACGTGCACGTAAGGCAATGAAACAATATGATGCAAAATTATTTTCATGGAAAGTTAACGGCCCTAACTGTGATCAAATATTTGAAGAATGTTTAATGCACTCGTGTTTGAAGTCTAGTTCGCCATAAAACATATTTTCCGAATTTATTTGTCGCTAAAATTATTGGTAGGAATCAGAACATTTCGTGATTTTCTTTGAGGAGGAGCTAAGCCTCAAAAACTTGAACTACGATGTGAAGCGTTATAACTAGGGGACCAGAGAAATACACGTTTTACGCACTATCTATAATTAGAGGTGCGTCAATTTCGCGGATTCATCTGGCAGCAGCCTAGACTTGTGAGTCCTATACACCCACTGGCCACAATCTATTATCTATTGGCTTATAACCGTACAAGCAGGTAGCAAGATATAGCACTTCGCATTATTTCCTTATTTACTACTGGCTTGCAGTAGTCAAAGGCGTTTCGTAACAGCCGCCAGCAAGTCACAGACATGACAATGAAGTATACATAATTGGCGTTCAACCTGGAATGTATCTGCGAAATTTACGTATTGATATCTATAATTAAACAACTCATAAGTTCCTGCCAGTTTCGTAAATTTGACACCTGGATGGCGCTATGCCAATAACAGATGGTCAACAATCTGAATGTTCAATAATGTGGTATAATAATGTCAACGATCAGCCAATGAACAACTGCAATTCTTTTGAGTACAAAGATAATTTTGGAGGCTAGCAAGTTTACACGCAGGAAAAGGGAGGGATGTGTGCTCAACGGGTATGAGCCGCTTCTCCTCCCACCAGTGTCCCGAAATATTTGAACTTTTACTAGATAGAACAATGAAATGGGGCCCAGACCCGCTAACTTTACGAAAACCGCTTAAATAGCACCACTTCGCAACTTAAAATTAAAGTTTTCCCATTTTTACCCTGGATTTCCATTCCCGCTTATTGGTGAGATTGGTGTTATTTTATAACTAGAGATGATGCTATATCGCGAAAATGTTTAGTGCGAATATACCCTTGAAAATATTGTAGTTTCTTGTGACATGTTTGAATGGATGATATATGTCTTACACAACGTAGCTGGCGTCGGAAGACTAATAACATACATCAAAATATTACAATAGAGGGATTCTTATTGGCTCAGTCAAATAGGGTAACAGCTACTCGTGCATGTGAAAGCCAGCAATCTTTGGGTAAGCTGAACGTATGTTGAAACCTTGCAATCTGTCAAGTTTTCTCGCGATAAATCAATCATCTCTATTTATAACATTCCCAAATTAGGGACCACCTAAAATTTTCATTAGTGTATTAGAAAGTCATACTTACTGAGGTTCAGTGTCACGTATAACTAGGAACAGGAAAATTTCGTGAATTCAATGACCTAGGCTAGAATACATTGTACTACGCATTCTCAAGCCCCGAAAATTTATCTACTAGCTGCTACTCAGAGGAACAGTAGGCAATGAACGAATAGACGAGGCTTGAGTATGCATAGTACAATGGAGTCTAGCCTGCAGGTCATTGAATTCACGAACTTTTCCAGTCCCTACGTGTAATGTAACCTAGTAATAAAGCAAATAAAACCAAAACTTTAACTGTATGAAATTGACTCTTGGAGTTTGGACAACCTCTGTTTGCAGCCCTGGAGGTTAACCTATACAGGCCAGTGAGCCAGGAATTTTTCCAGTCTCTATGTACAGAATGTGTTAATGAACACACATATGACGATTCTGTCAAGCAGAGAATGTTGTAGAGCGTCCCATGGGCTGCTCCCATCAATAGAAATAGCCGCCTGGGAAATTAAGGCCTTAACCCTCTCCGAAATTACCTGAAGCTGTTTCGCACGTTAGAGCTACGGTAGCATGGGAGTACTAGGGGTCATCATGGTACACACATTAAACGTATCACCCTTTGGTACCCGAAATTTCGCTTGTTTAACGATCTGCTGGTCGGAAGCCTGTGTACGGTCTGTCTTCATCTACTTGTTAATTGGCTATTACTGCACCAATTGAATGTCTGACAAGGTAGCTCTGGAGGTTTGCAGGTTTGATACTGCTTCATAGTCTTCAAGAATGAGTTTCAGTAACTGTGACCCAACCGTCAAAGAGTTTGAAATGTAACGTATTTTCAAACGAATTCGCGAAATTTCCGGGCCTCTAACAATCGTTAATGACAGGAAAACTCGCGAATTAATTCCAGGCCAAGATACTCTTTAAACACGTGTAGGTATCAGCGCCGTTTACGTTTGGATCACAGTTGGCAGATATTACTCGTAAATATCTGCACGAATAACGAACCTGCAAAAGTACTAACGTCGTTTCACTCCGAGCTTGGTAAAACTGGCTCCTCACTGGTATAGCAGCCAGTGTACAGTACAATGCTTCGAGATGACGATTTATTGCAGGAAAACTGGAATGTTTGTTCGGTTTCAAAGTACGTTCTACATATGATCACTGGTTAAGACCGGAAGTACACTCTAAATCTGAATTAGTGAAAATTCACTGATTCACGCTAATGGATGGAGCAAATTCAACAATTTGAGTCACTGAAAATAGACACTGTTTAATTTGCGGGTATTCACTGATTTCCTTTAAGAGTGCCGACATCTCACAACTGAATCAGTGAATATTTACAGTTTTTTTTTTTTTCAGTTGTTTTTCAAAGAACACTTTTCAATCATTGAATCGGTGACAAATTACTGAAAAATCTGTGTACATTCACTAATTAACTTGTAGAATGTTGTCACTATTTATCGGAATCAGTGAATTGTAACATGTTTCACAGTGGTTTCTCACTGATTCAATTTGTTGAAACTGCTCCATCCATTGGCGTGAATCAGTGAATATACAATAAATCAGATTTAGGGTGTATTCGCGTGTTGACTGACATGTACGTTAGCCTCCAAGAATATCTGCGCACTCACGTAGAGAGCAGCTGTTCATTGGCTGTCACAGTCATACCATATGATTGATTCTACACAGAGACCCGGAATATCACGGATTCATCCCAGGACAAGTTATATTTTGAAGTCATGTTCTTACAAGTTACTTTCGCTATTGGTTCACTGGCTTCAAACTTGTCCTAGAGGACTGTGAGCCAATATCAGACCTGCACGAGAATACTCACTGACAACTGAGATACAACTCACTGTAGCAGTAGAGAATATACAAGTAGCAACTGAGGACATAGTGCATACAAGTCTGTGGAGTCCAGCTAGTAAAGTCGTTGAACCCGCGACATTTTCAGTTATTTAGTCATGTGCGTAATTTTTTCGCAGGGATTCTGAAAGATGATATAGTCGGTTCGGGATAAAGTGAGCACTCAAACAAGCCCTACTAAAGTTCTATTTTCAGCCAGTTCGTATATTTCCGCGCGTAACGGCTGACGAAGGGAAATGTCTAACATGTCTGGACACGTCACTTGATGTTTGCGCATGTAAGATTAAACGTGTGGTCAGTACGAATCGATACAGTCTGATAAAACAAGTTTATTTAGTATATAAAATACGATTGTGTTGATTTCAGTAGATTTTTTTTCAGTATTGTGGAACTTTCATAGGGAAATACACAGAAATACATTACGTAATATCTCTGCCAACCATACAAGCAGTACGGTACCTATTGTTAATGGTAAATTATATTGCATTAACGACTATTGATATTTTCAAATTTTAGAGATCACTTTCTCCCGATAGAGTAACGGCTTTATGGTGAAAAGATTTTAGCAACATTTGCTTTCGATGTGTCATGTGCACGTCTACAGGTCTACTACATCGCCTGTAATTGGATAATTTTACTCTCACTTGCCTTGGCAAATTACAGACGTAAGGAGTCACAATAATCTTATTTTGATTGGTGCAGTGAGATGAGAAACGTGTCTGAACAAAGGCGCGCTGCTAATAACCATGAAGCACATGAGAGACACTGAAACAAAGTGGGGCAAAAATATTTTCGCGGCAAAGTCGTGGACCTACCTATAACAGTGAAACCGGGACGGAGTTGAAAGTTAGTGTTTTTACTAACGTGTTTACACAAAGCATTATGTTTTTATATCATCGCTTTAAAAAACGATGCTCGTATGACATACAAACAATGATGAATAGGAACAGAAAATTTTCGCGAAAATAATTTTGCACCAGCCTTTTTCACTACCTTATGTACGTCATAATTATTGGCGGTGTGTATTTGGGCAGAAACGCCTCTCATTTGAATGTTCTAGTCAAAATACCGTTACTGCTTCTCCAGACGTATATGATTTGTGCGTAGAACCCTGAGACACTGAGAGCCAAAAACATACAATAACTAGAGATAGGTATAAAATCGCGTTTACTTTTAGGCACAAGCTAGAGTTCTAGTACCTATAGGTCAGTACCACGTTCCCAATTGGCCGTTGACTTACTCGACACTTCCTGGAAGTAGCTGAGCCAATGATAAAACTGTAACTAAACACAGACCCATTTCACTTTGTCAGCGAGTAGCCAATGAACACCTGCTGCCTGCACAATTTAACAAACATTCTTGGAAACTAGCCGACACGTAAATGAACCCGCGAATATTTCCGGACTCTACCAATGACTGACCACGAAGCAGGGCTGCAGATGTGCATTTAAGTCTTTTTAGCTATGTGGTGCAAAATTCTTGTCGACAAAAATCAAGGATTTCTTTCATCGGTGAGAGTCAATTAAGCTAATTTAATTCCTAGTACAAGTATTGAATTGGTTCTTAGACCTACATAAATATTACTGGGGTAAAAGTACAGGTACAGCCATGAGTTTGGTTTTTTGCAATAGCCAATACTACATATAAATATAGACCCCTATTTTTCGCGAAAAGAATTTTGCCACAGTTTGTTTCAGTACCTTACTTACACGTCTGCAATTCTGCTTCATGCTTATTGGCAGCGCGTCTGTGTGAAGAGCCGTATCTTAATTAACTGAGCCAATTACAATAACGTTCCTGCAACACCACACGACTGAGATTTGTCGGTAGAATCCCAAGGCTCGTGACAGTTAAAATATCCAATCACTGAACACGAAACAGTGCTGCAGATGTTCACGTAAGACACTGAAACAAAGTGAGGCAAAATTTAATTTTCGCAAAAAAACAGGGGACCCTACATATAAATAATATATACCTGAAATGGTTCATTCGACGTTCTCAAAGTGTACAGTTGGCTCTGTAACGCGACCAAATTCTGCTCACGTTTCTCACGGCTTTCTACATTCTCCAGCTGTTCAAGGTAGGTCCGGTCACAATTACCTCGTGTAATCGATGTTCTACTGAGTACAAAAGCGAAATAGCTTGCCGGCACCTTTGATCTAAGCGGTAGGTCAATTATCGGCTACAAGAGGGCTTTATACACGGACCCATGTATCCTATTGGCTGCGGTACGGTGTGTAACATCCTACTATATTGGCCAGTCCTCATTCTGACGTGTTTCCGTGTAGCTACTGGTTGGCTTCCCTCCATATTGCTGGTCGTATTTGTAGTCGTACTGAATAATTTCACTGATTGTATTCTAAAATGCTTTTGATTCTTCAGTCGCATGTTTATTTATAACGACAGGACATTTTTTGACACGTGCAGTAACAAAGGGATCTACCACAAGGATCACAGTTACGGAGTTTCAGTGACGAAGAAATAAGAAAAATTATCTATTAATTTACTCTCAATGTACTATATGACTGCATTTTCTTGGCTCGTGGGTGTGAGCCGCGTCTGGAGATTGTCTTGCGACGTTTCGGCAGTCGTTGCAGCTGCCATCATCAGGTAGTCGGAGACCAACTGGCAGATGCCGCCGCCGAGTTCTCATATGCCATCAGATGGCCGTGCAGTCACGAGACCGGGAACCTGAGTTCCCATAACTCGTTGGGTGTATCGTAAAACAAGTGCACCCCGACTGACTAGTTGCAAATCATTGAACCGGCGGCGGGGCGCGTGTATATGTTTTGGCTGGGTTCTGGACCCGTATTTTAGACTGGACG
>PNEQ01016350.1:0-22562 GCA_003012365.1 Medauroidea extradentata
CTGCGCTTATGCTTCGTGGTCAATGATTCTATGTTTGTAACCCTCACCGTCTATGGGATTCTACCCGCCAATAACAGACGTGTGGTGTCTCAGTTACATTAACCTGATTGGCACACTCAAATGGACGACGCCTATGCTAATATCCATGCTACCCAATGACGATGAAGCAGAGCTGCATATGTTCACGCAAGACACTCAAACAAGTTGGCGCCAGATACTTTTTGCCAGAACCTGTCACTGGCGCCATAAATAGAGAAAGGAAAATTTCGCGACTTTGATGACCTGCATCAACTTTCCTATGCATACTCAAGCAATGACTATTTGTCCACTAGTTGCTACTCAGTCAAACAGCAGACAATGAACGAATAGACGGGTCATGAGTATTAATAGGAAAATGGATTCTAGCATGTAGGTAATTGAATTCGCGAAATTTTCCTGTCCCTAGCCATATACAAGGCGGGAATTTTTGGTGAAAAGATGTTTGCCCTACTTTGTTTCAGTGTCTTACGTGCACACCTGCAGCTCAACTTCATGGCTATTGTCAAGAGTCTTTTGTGCAGAGTTGTTATTCACTTGACTGTGCCAGTCAGTACACGGATAACAACCGCATATCACGTCTGTGATTTGCGGGTTTAACCTCCACACGCTGGGTGTTACGGCATCCAATCACTGACCACAAAGCCGAGATGGAGGTGCCCACGTAAGGCACTGAAACAAAGTGCTACAAAAATCTTTCGCGAAAACTTCCTGCCTCTTTTATCACACAATGATAAGGTATTCACTACACGTGCCCTTGAGGCAAGGTATCAGCGAGAAGATGTACGCTAGATAAGTGTCTTGCTTTTTAAGGCTAGGTTGAGGGGAGAAACGCATGCTGTGTCACCCTTATCATTCCTCACTTCTAGGCCTTTAACGCGTAGAAAACTCATACACCCAGCCAGCCATACATATGAATATTTGTATTCTGTGGCGAAAATTGTAATCTCAGACTATTTACAGTTAGTATAATAGTACCTATACTTCTAAATTCTATATCGCTGAAAGAAAAGTGTGTAGCAAATGTTCCCTATCATATTATTTTAGTTTAAAAACACGATTATTTTCAGTGACCACAATTTTTAGTGGTGACAGCAATAAGTGTTTTGTGATGAGCTTACATAAATATTCGCCGTTTTCAATGCCATCAAAAAATTTTGTGCCACAAAATATATATTTTGTGCAGTTGTGACAGGACAGGAGGTGAGGAAGAAGAAGAAATAGAAAAAAAGGAAGTGGAAGCAGTAATAAGTAAACAAATGGGAGTTTTCAGAATCTTACTCGCTCGAGGACAACGTCTGGAAAACGCGCGTGTCTTTCCGGTGATCCTGGGTGTTTGTTTGTGCGACCGGCGGGAAGCGATAAAGTTGATCTCAACACGTTGTAGGAATGCACATATGGCCTTTACGACCGAGCGGCGCAGACAGACAGCATGCATCTCCTAGACATTTTAAAATGGCGCATCATGCTTTGCATATTATAAGCAAATCACTGCAAAATTGTAGAATATTCTTACTTGCATACTGACAGAATACCACTTATTTTATTTTTATAAAATCTATGGTAGATATACAACTCCTTTTCTGTTTCTATTTGATGTTTAACGGTACAGACACTAATTAATTTACTATTAAAGCAATCATAAATATAAATTTTGACCAGAATTCTGTACTTAAGGCCATGCTCTTTCATTTATTTCAAACAATTGCAAATGACTCAAATATTTTTAACCAAATGCTTTGAAAAAATTTGAGACTGTGTGCAGTCATACGATACACAATTTTGCCAGAGTGTTTTTAAAAATAATGTACCGTTTGCTAACAAAAAATTATTAGGCTTCATTTTGGCTTATTTTGACAACAAAATATGTGCTATTTTAGGAGCAAAAATCTAAAATTCGATTTAGTGTATTGAACAGAAAAATTTAGCTACAGACGATGATATATAAGTATTAAAACTGCCAGAACAAATTTTTAATGTATGCGTTAATTTGCGTTAAAAAAAATGTATTTTCGAAGCCATTGCTAAACTAAAGTGCGAGGCCTTAAGGTGGCTGCGTAGTGGGCGTATTTTACAAGTCCGAGACCTGAAAGTATGGAATGATACGGACGACAATGCAGGTGTATAACGCCTCAACCTAGCCTTAAAGCGTGAGTCACTAAACTATCGTGCAGTCTTCTAGTCAATAGGTGCAGCTCTATGAGACATTCTAAATTAATCTATCGTGTTATTACGTAATATCAAGTGTAAATGTGTATTGTTGTTTACACATATATGCATTTTGTAAGATTCTAAACCAAGAATCCAAGTCCCTGCGAATCGCCCATTTTCAGCGGCGAAATTACAGGCTAAATAGGTCGTTCGGAATAAAGAGAGCACTAAAAATTTAACGTTTGAAAAATATCACTAGCTGTTACTGCATATAATTCAACATAAACGATAGTTCCTCACTTCTTGCGGGGTTGGCAGCGAAATTACGCAATTTAGTTCCATGTATTTTCCTATTTTAATACGAAGATATTTCCTCAGACTGGTTCTAAGACGATGTCAGTGCATTGAAAGTAGTGAACTGACTAATCGCGACTAAAGGGTAGTCTGTGAATATACACTAAAACAAGCAGGAAAGCTACAAACGGGATATTTAAACAAATACCAATATTAAAACCGATCTAACGTCGTCGAACACGGCGCAGACTTAGCGATAACAATGGCTCAGCGATTGAAAACGGCGACGCATGTGTGGACAGTGGTGTCACAGATTGCTAGAAAATCAAAATGTCTACGGCTACATTGTAAAGAAAACATATCACGTTGCTTCGCATAGGAAGCTTTATGTAATTCTAAAGCGGCCATTTAATATCTGGCATTTGTGGAACTTAAATCTGTTTTATCAATTGAATTTATAAGAATGATTTATGTAGCCATTATTCAATCTGTTCTGCTATACGGAATATTAGCATGGGGATGTATGAGCAAAACGGAAATCAAGCCACTAATTTTAATACAAAAAGTTATTTTACGAACTGTGTTTAGAAAGACTTTTAACCATCCACCAAAAGAACTTTTCAGTCGTTTGAGAGTATTCAATATCAGAAAATTGTATATTAGAAACATATTAGTCAATTTCTTGAACAAAACGTTACCAGTACAGTATTTATCTCATATATATATATTACTAGATATAATTTAAACCAAACTTTACCAATTCCCCTAGTTCACAAAACAGTTTCTCAAAGATCATCCAAATTCTTGCTTTCAAAAATTGTAGCAATTATTCCTGAAAATATAAAAAATAAAAATATAAACAAAAAAATATATATTGATCGATGGTTAAATAACTTAACTGATAATTAGTTGTCTTTAATCTTTAAGTATTACTTTTGTTAATTATTTTTACATTCTTTATATTTCAAATTGTTAAATATAATCTGTATCCATCAAAAACTAAATTTTTTTCATTCATGTAGCATTCCATTTTTGTTCTCAAATTAATTTATGCCAGATAACAAGTTTTCTTACATAATTAACCGCAGCTATAGAAAATAATTTGTCTAGCAGCACTCACACACAAGCTTTGCTTATGTGAGTGTGATGTCTTCCATTATATAAAAAGTATTTATGTAAAGTGCTGTAATCGGTATATGGAAAAAAAAAGTTATTATTAAAAAAAATATTATAGAAGCACAAAAATTATGCATCCTGCACCTCTGAGAGATTTACAAACGCCACAGCGAGACCGGTCGTTAGCAATAGCTCACACGCAAGTCTTAAGGGGCCTCCCTAAGGGTGCGTTTGTGCGTGTGAGACAGGAGCGGTAAGGTTGCCGTTGACCGACGTATGTAATACATTATCGCCTCTCCGCGCAAGCCACTCAGCTGGCATACAGTACTTTACTATTATCCTTTTTTCTACAGGACTTCAAGCTGTGACCACGTTAGTTCAAAGTCTAACGCTTGTTTCTATAGTTTTGTTCTTCGAATCCGGTTGTTATTTTTACAGATACGGTAGTCTGAAAAACGCTCTTTTTTTTTTTGGCCGTTTTGAGGCTCCTGAACGTGATGTTTTAAATAAACGTGCCAAAATTTTGAAACTATTGCGACGTAGTTTGAAATGTGTGTTATTTTCGTAGATATACAAATATAATGTGCGTTAAGTAGTTTCGTCAAATAAAGAACAGTCGCAAGTCGCTGCAACGCATTTCAAGCACAAGTAGGGAGGTCCCTTAAGCAGGGCTGTGGAGTCGACAACCAGAGCTATCGACTCCGACTCCAACTCCGACTCCGACTCTACCAGTCCAAAACAAGCTTCATTAACATTGTGACAAGCGGTTGGAATAATGTGTATCATCAGAACACATTTCATCATCACGGAGTGAATAGAAATTTTCAAATTTAAACTCTTTAATTTTTTGCATAGTAATTAACTTCCAGATTATCAGAAATTAACACTTGAATAATGCTTTAATAATTACTGTGATTTCTCAAAGAATTATATAGAGTTTTACTTTTAGTGAACGTTTACCTAAGCTTGTTTAAATATGTGCTCCGACTCCACAACCCTGCCCTTAAGCACGACGATACAGCCGGTGCCTGATATAACGAAGCCCGGATAATCGCGTTATCCTTGCGGAGGGACGTGCAAGCTCTGTCCTTGCACTGATTAGAAGGCGTCTTGTCTTCCCTGCAAGTCTTCCCTTCCTCCAGCAAGGACCGCCTACCACTTGCGAAGACTTCGGCCCAGAGTTGATCAAAGGACCCTACTGTGAGGACGTAAACTCGCCCGCGATATGACATCATCCACGTCCTAGTAGTTCCGAATGACGCGTGTTCCTACATGTCTAACAACGTTTCCTTCTACTACCACCAGGTGTCGCCCTCGCGCCAGTAGACGCTACCTGCCTGCCTGGGGAAGATTACACACGTTCAGAAATTACACAGAAGTAGACTCGTTAGTCAGTAAGCAACATTCCAGTCAGTGCTGTAACAAAATTAATGGTTTCGTTGGGTACACACGGTTGCAAGCGAACGTTTTTGAATCACAGGAAACCGACTGTAACATGAACGGACAAAGCACGAATAAATAAGCAACAAAAATACGAATGAAACAAACTACGGAAGCCATAAATGGCGGTGGTAAACCAACATACAAATAATTCCGATATAGGAATAAAGTCGGCATGTCATGGAACCAAAACGAATGAAAAACACTAATGATAAGCCTACTTTCCTCAATGTGGTTCCAAATTAAACTACCCTGAAAATAAAAATCGTTTACGTACAACTAGGAATATTAGATAATAGGCCTAATATTAATTCAGACATGTGATAAACGAAGTACACAAAACGTAAGTCAGCTTACTAAGTAATATACGCGTACCCAGTTTAATAAAATCGGGGAAAATTTTTTGAGATGCCTTCCTATCATAAAGATAAAAATGGCCACCATTTTCAAATTATTATCAAAGGATAAACGAAATACACTATTCCTGACAACTAAGTGGAGTATGCGTGCCAAAATTAATAAACTTCGGGAAAATATTTCCTCAAATATGTTGTACCATGCTAAAATATAAAAATGACCACCACTATAAAAATTTGAACCCATGAGTAACGAATTACACGAAAACAGTGTGTTAAGTAGTGTATATGTACAAAGTTTATTAAAATCTGGAAAAAAAATTATTACTCATACATACCAAATTATTATAAATATAGAATAAGGCTACCGTTAAGAAAATATACTAATATAAAGTTAACGAAAAACAAAACAATAGCTAAGTCATATTTCCTAGCTTTATATGTAAACAAAAATGATTAAGAATAGGAAAAAAAAAAATTTCTTACTTCAAAACAGAAATGGCTGCGTTTATGAAAAAACAATCAAAGCATGAATAAAATATACATAAGTCAAGTGAGCGTACAAAATTGTATATGTGTACAGAATTTGATGAAATTCAGAAAAACATTTCCTATGATATGTAGAACTATTCTAAAAAAAAATTAAAATGGCAGCCATTTTGAAAACATTAATACAGTATAGCTGTATTAAACATGAAAGAAAAGTCAGCTTTGTATGTGGTATTTGTGTGCCAAGATTGACCAAGTTCTGAAAAATATTTCCTAAGATACAATGTACTAATATGCTAAAAATATAAAAATGACCACCATATTAAAATTATAAACACAGGATACGAAATACACAAAAGTAAAGTCAGTTTTGTATGTAGCACAGGTAGGTGCACCAAGTTTGGCGAAATTCTGAAAATAATTTCCTAAGTTATGTAATGCTATGCTAAAAGGTATTAAAATGAACGCCATTTTGAAAACATGAACACAGAATGAACAAATTTTTCAAAAGTAAAGTCAGCTTTGTACGCAGTACATGTGTACCAACGTTGAAGAAATTCTGAAAAATATTTTCTAAGAATAATACGCAAAAAACATGGAAATGGCCGCCATTCTAAAAATATGAAGACAGGGTAAGCGAGATACACCAAAGTTATGTCAGCTTTGTGTAGTATACTGTTTATAATTTCCGTTAATTTATGGGAAATATTTACAGAAAAGTACTGTAATTATACGAAAGTGGCTTCCGTAATTTTTTGTTTACGGGACTTTGTCTGTATTGCCAGTTTACGGATGTTTGACCGTATCTTTCCACAAATTCATGGAAATGTGTTTCTACAATTTTAAAGCATATTTTACTATGTTGCTTTAAAAAATATGGGTATTAATGATCACTATGACTCTTAGTGTTAATGTGAACGCACACTACTGCGAAACGAAGAGAAGACAAGAAACAGCACCTCTTCGGCGTTTCGCGCCAGCGAGTATACACCCTTAAAATTTAATTATTTCTATAGAGTTAAATCTTATTCTCGTAAAGATACTAATAAAGTTCTGCAAAATCAGCATGTCAAAAAAATGTTGTCTCTCACCACTACATGGAAATCGTTTACAGACTATCTTGTCGCTGCGGTACAATGTTTAGCGTGTCTGTCTTGAAATCGTAAGGTCGTGGGTTCGAATCCCGAAAAACTCGAGAAAATTCTCCGGTACTACATTATACGTCAAGATCTCAATAAAATAACAATTACGACAGTTTCGCATTTCTGTAAAATAAAGAGTTAGTAATTTAATTAATTTCAATTTTTGTGAGGAAAATTGATTGTCCATAATTTTACGAAGGGTTCCGTTACAAAGCAAAACTGAGTGTCCGTTGTTTTATAAAGATTTCTGGATAATATTTTGCCTGTATTTTTCCGTAATTTCAAAAGAAAATCTTTCCAACAGCGTATGTGTGTACCACATTTGATGAAATTCTAAAATATTGTTCCTTAGATATCTAGCTTGACTCGAAAATGTTAAAATGGCAGCCGTTATGAAAAAAAAAAACTAACGGGCGTAAACGAAATACATAAAAGTCAAGTCAGGTTAATAAGAACTATACGTGTACAATTTTTTATGAAATTCGGTCCATTGATTCAAAAATGTTTAGGGACACACAGACGAACGGACACACACATAACTAGTGGGTATAATCCCTACACTCTGAGAGATAAGAGCATCCTATCACTGACCACGAACCTGAGATACAGATATGCGAATTGAAACAAAGAGGTGCAAAAATCTTAAATCGCGGGTCGAAGTACAGTGTTTATCATAAAATTCGTTCTTTGTAACAGCTAAAAATATAACATAGTAACGAAAGCGATAAATAGCCGTTGTCGGTATTTCGTGCCTTGCGCAACTTGGATGGATGGCTTGCGCAACTTGGATGGAAACAGGGTAAGACGTGAATTGACAGGATATTAATTATTAATGGCAACCCTGTGTCTCAGCTGGGGCGACATGCTGCCAGAACTTGGGAGAGGACAGTCTGGGTTTTGCTTCACAGCTTTGAAAGCCGCGTGTCACAAGTTCTTGTCATGTCGCTGGGCCGACATCATCCCCGAACCTCAACAACAACAACTCGAGCCTGTACCACGACTTTCCCTTGACCTTGACTCCACTCTGCTAGTTCTCCGGCGAACACGCGATGAAGAACTAGAGGAACTCGCCAAAACTTGGGTGGCTGTCTTGCCGGGACACAAAATTGTCAGAGTTACCATGCAAACAGAAGAGAAGCGGCGTGGCAGGTTTCTTTGCTGTACTATCTTATTTGAAGGGATTTCAATATTTCAGGACGATCTTGAATTAAAAAGGTAGTGCATTCCCACTACGTTAACAATGAATCATAGTTTTCCATTGAATATTATGGTGCATGATATGTATTTTATTTTTAAATTTGTTAGACATTTCACGTGCAATTATTAACACACTTTAAACAGCATGATGTGTAATTTTTAATTTTTTAGAAATATATTTTTTAAATGAAGCTCCCAGAAACATTTTTTACGGCAACTGCAAAAAGGAAAGTATTACAATTCATGTGTTTCTTTCTTATTATACCTACAAAGTTGGATATAGCTGCTTCGTGACAAAGTGAGCACTTTTTAAGAATATAATGGCAAGAATTATATCAAAAATATTATTTTTTTATGTCTTCAGACGTCAACTTTTGGACAAGGTACAATACATATATGAGTGTTACTTAGGTTGGTTTGATTAAAAAGTGGTAAAAAAAACTATAAATTATTTGAAAGAAAAAGTAATTAGGTTTTCAAACGTGCGCACATTATCCCTAAACATCTATACTAGTAATGGCTTGAAGTATGTATGAAATTAAATTTGAAATTATTTTCTCGTGAAGACTTCAAAGTAACAGTAAAACTATTCCGCCACAAAAGTAAAAAAAAAAAAAAAAAAAAAAAAAAAAAAAAAAAAAAAAAAAAAAAAAAAAAAAAAAAAAAAAAAAAAAAAAAAAAAAAAAAAAAAAAAAAAAAAAAAAAAAAAAAAAAAAAAAAAAAAAAAAAAAAAAAAAAAAAAAAAATTCGATAAAAAACATAGTTTCATTCTAGACGCCTACTGATAGGCAAAATCAGTAATGTAAGCAGCTCAAGTCTTTTAATGCATATTTTATTTTTATGTTCATGTAACTCGGAACAGGTAGCCACAGTGAGTGGGAACTCAACAATGTGCAGTTCAAATATTTTCCTACTTTCCCTGCCCCAATGCCCTAACACTGTGGTATATCTTGAGGTATTAAATCTCTATGAGGAAAAAATATTGGAATTTGATATCCGTATTTCCATGACTGGCCTTTACTACCTACTTACTGGGTTAACGTCTTGAGAAAACATAGAACAATGGAGTCTGGCCTGCAGGTCATAATTTTTATGTTGCTAGTTATTTTTTAGTGCGATTCTCTTTTTTTTCTCCGCAACGAAAAATTCGTAATTTTATAATTGAACCAAACACTGACTAACTCTTACACGAATAGTAATTCCTCACAAATCCAATTTTGGTTTTCTGTTTCATAGTTTTCGTACAAGACCATGCCAAAGTAACGATTTATCTGTTTCCGCTACTTACCCAAAATAAAAACTATTCAAATGACACGAATAGAGTAATTTAGATCGAAAGCAAGTATATTATGCTACAGAATTACACATTTGTAATTTCACGTAAAAATTGTTTGTATTAAAAAAAATTCTTGAATATACCTAAATTATTGCATACATTTGAGTACCTGTATTTTTTTAAAAAATATTTTTTACACGATACAACGAAGGTGTCATTCTATAGATTATTACATTTACTTTTACTCTAAATGTTTTCATTTTGCGAAAACAGTCAAACCGCTACTTTGACACGCGTTGGTACGAAAATTACGGAACCGGAAATAAATTTATTTGAGGGATATTTTTATTAATGAAATGTGTAAGTGATGGTAAGGGTTTAGCACACTTGTAAAATTACGAATTTTTCGGTGCAGAGCGCCCTTATGTCACATAGGTAGGAACCCCTGATTATCACGAAAATATTCTTACAATACATTGTTTCAATGTCTTATAGTCACATCTGCACCTCTGCCGTGTTCAGTGATTGGAGATTTATAACTCTCAGCATATTGGTGTTCTATCAGCCAATAACAGACACGTGGTGTCTCAGCAACACTACTCTGAATTGCACAATCAACTAAGTGACACTTCTACACAAACACATGCTGCCTAAAACCACAAAGCAAAGGTTGCAGTGTGTACATATGGCACTGAAACCAGGGGCGTCATTTCATGGGGAGGGGGGGGGGCAAAAATTTTTTTGCGGCAGTGACCTTGTTGCAACTTTTTTATTCATTAAGCGTGTATACATTAGAAACCTTAATAATAAAACTTAGATTTTATATGCTTACGTTAATATTATTTAAATAACAAAATACACAAAACAATTTTTTACACGTTTTCTTCTAACTCCAGGGAGGGGGCATTTGCCCCCCCCTGCCCTACCCCCCTAAATGACGCCCCTGGCAAAAAAAGTGTTGCAAACAATCTTACTTGTTGCTCTGAAGCGCAGTGTATGTGACTGTCACGTGACGATCAATATCTGGCTGTGACTGATCATTGTAGTTACTGGGTAAGACACCAACAGAAAACGTTACAAAAATAGAGCATGTTATAGTTCGCCATGTGAGCAGAATTATTGTCAGAAACTAGGCATGAAAACTGTTAACAAAATAGCAACAGTAAACGATTAGCTTATTAGTGTGTGGGAGATAAATAAACGCTGTAAGCTCCAATGGAAATTTTAACTTTTTGAATGACAAAAAAACTACAAAAACAACAATCCTAGTTAATGATATAGGCCAAATTTATGAGCCAACATTTGAACAGAATGACGCATTGCCTTAAGTACGATCTTATGCGCCACAATTAAATGTACGATATTTCGGTGTCGAAGATTGCTTTTCAGAAAGACTTCACTCGAAGTATATATTTGCCCAGAAAAAATGAACCTATTTTTTTAGGTTTGCAGATTTATTATTTCCGCAAATTGGCTTCGAGAAGTCTACGATTTTAATATGACTCTTTTAACGATGAATTATTAACCAGGCCCTCCTAACGTTTTTTATTTCTGGCGTTTGATGAAAATATTAGGATCCCTGCCTGCAATGCTAGTAACTAGAATTGACTGTGTTTGACATAAGACCGGCTAGGAAACATCTCCGTCTCGTCGTATGCCGTTCAAACAGTGTCACAGGGTACTGAACTGAATAAATACCTTAATTCAAATATACCCTCGATCAAAAAGTTAATACTGAACGGTCAAAGTAGTACAGCCAAGTCAGAAGAAGCAATTTATAAAGAAAGAATTTTTTAAGTTAATGTAGGGTGGCCCAAATAAAAAAAAATCATATGATAAGATTTTAAACATTGCCAGGCTCCTTATCAACAAGTTGCCTTATTATTTCACAACACGGTAAAAGTTTGGCCCTTCAGTCTATAAATTCATTATTATTTACCTACTAATATTGAAAGGAAGATATTATAGTGTTATTATACTTAAAAAGAAAAATTAAAATGTGCTTTTTACAGGGACAGGAGTCTTCGCGAAAATATTTCCATCTCTTTGTTTCAATGCCTAACATGCATGCCTACAGCACAGCTTCGTGGTCAGTGATTGGCTGTTTTAAGCTTCATGTGTCGTGAGGTTCTACCCACAAATCACAGACGTATTGCCACATAACAAACTTTGCTCTGATTGGTAAAACGTGGCACAAGAACAAGCTGCCAACAATTGTGAAGCAGAATTGTAGATGTGTACATAAGACACTGAAACAAAGTGATGTACTAAAATAATTTTGCGAAAATTTCCGGACTCTAGCTATATCTCAATTTCGAGTTTTTATATTAATGACCGCATTTGAAAGTGCGGTATTAATGGCCCGCTGTCCAAAATAGAAGAGTTTATTCAACGGGACCTTCCTCGAACAACATTTCCTCTTTAAAAAAAATAAAAAATTGGCTTTAGATAATGGAATCTGCCTTCTTTAAAAGCACAAGCACACGATGGAGATAGGACGACTTCTCAGGAAGTTGGATGTAATCGAGTTAATTAGCGAAAATGTTTCCTCTCTTGGCAGAGGAAAACTTGGGGCAGCAGAGACGGCACGTGGCCACGGATCTGCCGTCGCGTCGCCACTTTTAAACTGAGCTGTCACGTGGTATATTGCGTGGTGCGCCTGTCGTATTGGGTAATTGACTTTTTGAAGGGAGAGTGTTCTCCATTATGGCGGGCGGCGCAGTGTAGCTGGGGTGATAGAGCTCCCATCCCTTCCACCGACACGTCGAGCTTCGACCATCCTCTACCAGCACTCTAGCTGCTCGTATCACCCGCTATCCTACACTGTCAAAAACTCTTTTAACACTTCCACTAACAAAAATATTATCATGGAGTGATCCTTGAATGATTTTTGCGAAGGAGGTGAATGACAGACTTGGCTGGATACACGACACTGCTAAGGAATATTATTGAATTGCAGGAAACTCACTGTGACAAAAGGACTCAGGACGAGAAGATGAGCAACAATATTACTAAAGAAACACACCAAGGAAGTTAGAAACGGCTGTAGTCAACAAACATACAAATAATTCCGAAAAAGGAATTTACTCGGTATTAAGGGGCCTCCCACGATAGGTTGTGTTTGTGTGTGTGAGGCAGGAGCGGTAAGGGTGCCACTAACCGACGTGTGTAATGCATTTTCGCCTCTCCGCGCAAGCCATTCAGATGTCGTGCAGTGCTTTAATATTATCCATTTTCCTAAGGGACTTAAAGCGGTGATCACATTATTTTATTTATGCACAGCGTAGTTCAAAGTCTAACGTTTGTTTCTATAACCATGCTTCTCGAATCCGATTGTTAATTTTCCAGATACGGCAGTCTCAAAATGCCATTTTTGGCCGTTTCGAGGGGCCAGAAAATAATGTTCCTAATAAACGTGCCGAATTTTTAACACTATAGCGATATAGTTTGGAGTGTGTGTTATTTTCGTAATTATACAGACGTAATGTGCGTTGAATAGTTTCGTCAAAAAGAGAATACTCGTAACTCGCTGCAACGCATTTGAAGGGCAGGTAGGCAGGCCCCTTAACAGAAACCACTGACAGTCGTTCTGCTGGAGTTCTTCACATTAGGCGTATTTTCGCGGTTGAATTGGTAGCACTTTTCAGGGCCAGAGCGTTTTCGCGACTCCGGTAACAGTAGTGTTTGCAAACGCACTGCTAATAGTTTGCTGCCGTTTACCGTTTTTGGCTACCTGAGTAGCGAGGTAGGTTTCACGGTTCGTTTACAAGGAAAGGCTGTTGTTAGGTTGTTCTGTTTGCGTAATATGTAGGCTACAGGCAGACCTGGATTTGTAATTTGGCGTGTAAATTTAAAGTAGTTTACGCTTTAGCGCGCTATTTTCAGATCAGCTTATGAAAAAATAATTTAAAGAGAAATTTTGAAATTCCCGCCAGATTCAGGCAATTTCGGTAACAAATAATCATTTTCGCGCTTGCTTGAAAACGCAAATGTTCCACTGCAAGCTTTTGTAAACAGCCTATTATAGATTCAACAGCGAAAATACGCATACTGTCAAGAGCGCCTGAAGTGGGGAACAGGCACCAGTTCCCGAAACGTCGAATATGTTGTCGTCGAAGGCAGCCTATCATCATCGTCATTGTCTTGTGTGTGATCGATCATTACTGTCGATGTGTTACGGGTGTTCAAGTGCGATAAAGTTATAATTTTATATTTATACGAAATAGTGTTAAATTTATAGACAGTATCTGTGAGTACAGTTTCCTAGTACGAAACAATTTTAACTTGTATAGTTTTCTCATAACGGTGCGTCAAAGTCATAATTTGCACGTTCTGCTGCCATGCAAATAGTGAAAACCGATTGGCTTGCGTCAATGAAATAATTCACGGTGAATTAACATGCCACGGGCTAAGTAATGAAACATTTTAAAAAATCTCGTGAACTATTTTTGTATTTAAAAAAACTGTTGAATTTTCAACTTTTTCCTGTACTTTTGCGTTTTTGTAAAAAGAAAAAAAAATACGTTATGGTCTTTAAATTACTTTATTGCATAGCTCATGGGATGAAATATCACCGTGAATTATTTTATTCAAGTAGGTCAGTTGGTTTTCACAATTTTCGTGGCAGCAGAAGAAGCAAATTTTGACTTTGTCGCACCGTTATGAGAAAACTGTGAAAGCTAAAATTGTTTCGTAAGAGTTAAATGTACTCATCAATATCTTCTACAAAACTAACACTATTTCAAATAATTATAAAATTATGATTTTATCACACTTGAACACCCTTAATTTGTGTTGTCTTTGTTGTCTTTCATCCATCACTGTCGCCTTGTTTGATCCTTGTCTGTTTGATTTTTCCATTTTCGTCTTTCTTTTTCTATTTTTATTCCCATTACACACGAAATGCATATTTCTGTTCCGGAGTTTATTTGCACGCTTGTTGACCATGACCATCTCTACCTTCCTTAGTTGTTTTCTTTCGAATGTTCTTTAATATTACAATGGGGTTTCTGCGGTTCAACATTTGACGGAGTTACGCGAAAAGGAATCAACCCACATTTCACTGGAATCGAGATACTCAAGGTCAAAGTTTACTCTGCCTATCTAAGCCTTGTATAAACATGTTCTCTTTTTATCCTTCAAATTGTATGATTTCACGCGTGTCATTTTTCTAGGTCACACTTTGGACGTTCTCCTTCTACTTGGTGAGAATATCTGAAAATACATTATATTGTAGGTTGACTCCTTTTTGCATAAGTACGTCTAATTGTTATGACATAACGCACTTTCATACGACGCCTATCACGTGCTTCAAATGCGTTGAATTTGTGCGGGGAAATGCGCTCTTTACGCAACAATTCCACTTGCGCCCATAGAATTTTGTCCCAGTTTGTTTCAGTGTCTTACGTGCAAATCTGCAATTCTGCTTCATGGTTATTGGCAGCGTGTCTGTGTGAAGAGCCGTATATTATTTGATTGAGCCAATTACAAGAACTTTCCTGCAACACCACACGTCTGTGATTTGACGGTAGAATCTCAAGGCTCGCGACAGTTAAAATATCCAATCGCTGACCACGAAGCAGAACTGCAGATGTGCACATAAGGCACGGAAACAAAGTGACGCAAAATTTTTTTCCACAAAAAAAAAAGGGTCCTTACACATAGCGCCTACGTGCGAAGTGAAAACACACTTTGACAATTAAGGAATGCCATTGTTAAGACACAACGGTGATTAGAAACACTCTTCCTAAGCCCTCCAACATAGCTAAAAACAGCGTTTTCTTCAGGCCGACATACTTCAATACGCACTCAACGGATGTATGCGAAACTCAGATACAATCGTGAACCGAACTTCGCTACTACAGACTTCTCACCAATGAAGTTTCATTGTCTCCTCTTAAAGTCCCATAGCGAAACTGTATCGGCGGGAATATTGTACGCTAGTTCAGCGCTCTGCTCGTTGTGGAGGTGCGGCGTTTCAGTGTCGCCTTTATAGCTCCGTCGCTTGTAAGCCTCTAACGCAGAACCACTCAAGTTAGGCAGCGTACGTGTATTAAATCCCAGCAAATAGTCCAGTTTTCCTGCGATACATCATCTTTAGAGATGATGGTTTATCGTGGGAAAATTTGACTGTTTGCTGGGTTTCAACGTACGTCCAGCTTAACAGAAGATAACTGACTTTATCCTGTACGTGGAGCTGTTGCCCTATTTGACTGAGCCAATAAGAATACCGCTATTGTAATATTTGATGCCTATTGTTGGTCTGCAGACAGCTACGTTGTGTCAGAAGTATATCACCGAATGTTATATGTTGCAAGAAACTACAGCGTCTTCAAGGGTATGTTGGCACAAAACATTTTCGCGATAAACCATCATCTCTAATCATCATCTCTACATATTACAATCGCGGGACTCTTATTGACTTAGTCAAATAGGGCAACAGCTCCACTTCGAAGCGAAAGCCAGTAATCTTTTCATAAACTGAACTTGCGTTGTAACACAGCGAACTGTCGAGTTTTACCGCAGTAAATCATCATATCTAATTATGATACATTTATGGCAAACCTTATGTAGGGAATCTTCTATATGCTAATTATGTTCCATAAAAAAAACAGATATTTTAAAAATCACTGTAAAACAACCATGGCATGTGGTCGAGGTGAATAGTAGGTAGAGCTAGTGATTTTTTGTGAAAATAATTTCGCAACATTTTGTTTAAACTCCTCACGTTAACAGTTGCAGTTATTGGCAGAACGTATTTGTGCAGAGGTACCACTCAATTGACTGTGACAATGATAATCACGTCACTGCGAAACCACACATCTACGATTAGCGGGCAGATCCCAACAATGTTGACAGTTAAGAACAGCCAATCACTGACCATGGAGCAGATTTGCAGATGTGCACGCGAGCCACTGAAACAAAATGTTGCATAATTTTTTTCATCAAAAATCCCTGCCGCTAACAGTAGGAATCCACAACAGCTAGAGGCACGACTATTGCGCGTATTTATTCTAGGTCAGGGTGAACGTCAAGAATGTATACTTCACAGACAATTCTGTGATATAGGCCGTTCACGATAAAGTGAACACTGCATGAAGTTTTCTTTCAGCCGTTTTGTAGCCATATTTATTATGGAAAATTCCCATGTAACTAAAACAAGTGTAACCATTTCAACACTCTTAAAGGTCAACACACATTGGCCAAATAAAACATATTTTTAGTTAATTATAAGTACTGCTGAGTGTTCAGTTTATAGGATGACAGTTGTTTTGATACACATTTGACGACTGCAAGCCAGTTATAAATAAGTAAACAATGGTGATATCAAGTGCTACCAGCTTGTACGGCTAGAAGCCAAAGAATATTCTATTTTGGCCAGTGCGTGTATAGGTCAGTGAAGTCTAGGCTGCTGCCGGATGAATATGCGAAATACTCGTACCTCTAACAATAGCTTGCCTTGGAACAAGACTGAGCATGACCTAACCACATACTAAATAGTAATACAAGTGTGAAATGACGTGGCGGCTCATCTGATACGGGCGAACTTCACCGCTTATTGGTTGTTGATACCAGCCACGTGTCTGTTTGGCTCCTGCATGTTACTACACAGTAAAAAAATTGCACATTTACAAGGAAAATTTGTAAACTAATATCAGAACGTAGTAAGACAGGTAATGAAAGTAAGATGTCAGAAACCTTTTATTTTTTAAAGCGGTTACAAATATCGTAAACACCTTTGCGAACTAGTAAAATAAACGTCAATGAGCAAATTGTTCGATTAGAAACAAAATTAATCTAGGAGACCTGACAAATTTTACAAAACATTTCATAATTTTACAAAAAAATTTTTTTGGAAACTAGTCTACAAAAATTTTTTTGTAACACTACAAAAAAGTGTTGTAAACTTAACCAGATATTAGCTATAAATATACAAAATTTGTTTGTATATTTACAGAATTGTTTGTTAATATACAAAGAAGTTTGTAAAAATACAATTTTTTTTGTAAATTTTACAAAAAATTCTTTGTAGTGTTACCAAAAATTTTTTTGAAATTTTTGTAAAAGTACAAATTAATTTTACTGTGTACAGGTTTCCTATTAGCCTGGCTGCCGGCTAGCAGGGCAGCCGCCTTACGATTATTTGCTGTAGGCGTTCCCGCCATGTTGCTGGCCAGGGAAGTCGTTCTGCTGGCGTGTGTGACTAAGTTACGCCACCCTACCGGCTATTTAACTTCTGTATTCCTACATATTCTGTGACCTGGCCAGTCATAGAAGCCAGACTATGGCGGAGTACGTACCTTCTTCTGGCGTAGCTTGATGGCGAGCTTGAGACGGTTGAGGTGCATGCGCTCGCCGTGCTCGAAGGCTGGTCCTGTGGGGTCGTGGTTCAACAACACCTCTAGCTCGTACGAGCTTCTCGTGTGGTCCAGCAGTGCTGTCGCGAAGTCCTGGCACTGCTTCCGTAGCTCCTGCACGTTAACACATACGCATATTGTCCTCACACAGCACATACATACCCATACCTGGGGCTAGGAAACATTCGCGAGTTCAATGGCCTGCATGATAGAATCCGATGTCCTATACATACTCAAGCCCCGTCTATTCGTTCATTGTCTGCTGTCTGAATGAGTAGTAGGTAATGGACAAATGGCAGGACTTCAATATACACAGTATAATGGATTCTAGCATGTTGGTCGTTGAGCTCGCGAAATATTCCTAGCCCTACCCATACCCACACAGATAATTTACTCTGTTCCATATACGTTTGGTAAAATTCGACTGCTTATGGGCAATAATTTTTAATTTTTTTAATGATATGTGGCACAATGCAACACAAACTTTGCCGTGGATATGGTGAAATGGATATTTCCGGCTCATTGTAGAACTAAAAATGTCTTGCACTGTGGCACAAATCATAACATATATAAAAATTACTGCCCATAAGTAGTTATCAAATTTTACCAAACTTATATGTACCAGAGTATACCAGATACTGACATCATAAACACACATTTATAACAACAGGTACTGCAACAAAACAAACAGAATCAAATACATCCATCCACAGATAACACTGGTTACTTACTGCCAAAAGTGAAAAAGTGTTTTGTACTATTTTTTTTTTTTTTTCCTTCAATGTCTTATGCTCATGTATGCAGCTTTGCTTCGTGGTCAATAATTTGGTGTTAATAACTTTCAATGACTAGGAGTTCTACCCGCAAACCACATATGTGTGGTGTATAAGTAACATTATCCTGATTGGTACAGTTCAATGAGCGATGCCTCTCGTCAAATTCATGTTATCCAATAACCATGAAGCAGAGATGCAGATGTGTACGTAATACACAGAAACAAGTTGGCGCGTACGAAATTATTTCCGCCAAAAATTCTGTGGCTCCATAGCGTAGGGCCAGGATTTTGTCGCGAAAATATTTTTGCCCCACTTTGTTTCAGTGTCTCACGTGCACATCTGCAGCTGTGCTTCATGGTTATTGGCAGCATGTTTTTGTTCAGACACGTCTCTCATTTGACTGCACCAATCATAATAAGATTACTGTGACTCCGTACGTCTGTAATTTGCCAATGCAAGTGAGAGTAAAGTCATCCAATCACAGACGATGTAGCAGAGCTGCAAATGTGCACATTACGCATTGAAACAAAAAGTTGCAAAAATATTTTCACCATAAAATCGTGGCTTTACCCATAGGTATTGCCACAAACACACACAGGCTACAACTAGAGACACTGGAAAATCGCGAAAATGTTAATAATAGTCTCCAATAAACTGTAGTATATTAACCGTGACACGTGTGAACAGTTTTGTGGCGAATCACACACGCGGTGTGTCCAAGCTGTACAGTTCTAAGTGGGCCTGTTGTCGAGAGACAAAATGCTACAAATAAACGGTTGTAAATGGAATACCAATTTAAGAGATTTAATTTATTAAACAGTGAAAATAATACCAATGAAAGAGATTTGAATTAATAAACAGTAAAAGGGACACTTGAAAAGTTATCACACATTTTATAAACAGCCAATGGACAAAATAAACAATGTAGCTATTTTAAAGTATCTACTGATCTTGTACGATACAAAATCATGAGGGTTCAACCAATACAATATTTAGGAACACTCTACTAGCACAACTGACGACTACATATAGCGTAGGGCCACGATTTTGTCACGAAAAGATTTTTGCCCCACTTTGTTTCTCTCGTGCACATCGGCAGCTTTGCTTCATGGTCATTGGCAGTGTGTCTTTGTTCAGATACGTCTCTCATCTGACTGCACCAATCAGAATAAGATTATTGTGAATCCTTACGTCTGTAATTTGCCAAGGCAAGTGAGAGTAAAATTATCCAATTACGGGCGATATAGCAGACCTGTAGACGTGCACATGACGCATCGAAACCAAATGTTGCAAAAATCTTTTCACCATAGAATCGTGGCTCTACGTATAGCAGTAAAGGCGTTTATGGAAAATAACCTGCAAGAATTTTGTCGGTTTGCTCGGTTATACGACCAGGATTTGTGTAATACAACAGCAGATTAACCAAGCTGTGACTAAGCACCTGCTTGCAGTTAATGTTTTAGAGCCAGAAAGCTTTTTTGGTATTATGATGTCAATCTGTTGGCTGATGAAATAATTCGTCACATATAACCAGCAGTCAGCCCGTTACTAACTTGTTACTACGTTCTTTAATTATTCCGCTCTCTACTGCATTATTAGGAGGGCTTACATCGATCCAAAACCTGCACATCCGAACAAGCCTTAGCCCTAATTAAATGGGATTGAAATTACACGAGGTTATTTGATAATGCAGTGCTGTGTTTTACGGGATTAAACTGACCGACCAAACGGAACGTCGCCTTCTATAACATACCTAGACGAGTGAGCGAGAGATTTTTTGTCAGCGGTTGACATCGAGGTCTTTAGCACTGGTAAGGGGTGACATGAGGTGAGTATGGAGCAGCGCCGGAGTGAAGGGGTGTGGTAAACGGGAGATCCCCGAGAAACCCGCCGACCAACGGCATCGTCCGGCACGATTCCCACTTGCGAAATCTGGGGACAGACCCCGTCCGGAATCGAACCCGGATTTCCTTGGTGGAAGAAGCAAATGGTCTGACCATTCGGCCACCGCGGTCCCGAACAGACCTCGATATCTAGCTGAAACATGGCCGCGCGCAAACAACGGCGTGTTTTGTAAAGACAATCTTTGGCTCACTTTTTGACGAAAAGAATTTTGCACAAACTTGTTCCAGTGTCATACATTTATAGCTACAGTTCAGCTTCGTGGATATTGGTAGGGACCCTGGTTTTTTGCGAAAAGATTTTTGCCCACTTTGTTTCAGTGTCTTATGTGCACTTCTACAGTTCTGCTTCATGGTTATTGGCAGCATGTCTATATGAAGAGCTGTATATCATTTGTCTGAGCCAATTACAATAAAGTCTGTGCAACACCTCACGGCTGGGATTTGCCGGTAGAATACCTAGGCTAGAGAGAGTTAAAATATCCAATCACTGGCCACGAAGCAGAACTGCAGATGTGCACGTAAGGCACTGAAATAAAGTGGGGCAAAATTCTTTTCGCGAAAAACCAGGGTCCCTAGTTATTGGATATCACGGACTTGCGCAGAGACGTTACTTATTTGACTCTGCCATTCAGAATAAAGCTAATGAGAGAACACACGCGCGTTACTTGTGGATATAACCCCAAGACGTTGAGAGTTAAAAACATCCTATCACTATAGCTGGTGGTTTTTGGTGAAAAGAAATATGCAACATTTTGTTTATATGCATAACACTCACATCTGCACCTCTACTTAGTAGCTATTGGCAGAGTGTGTTTGTGAAGAGAAGTAGTTCAATGGACTGTACCAATGAGGAAAAGGTTGCTGCGACACAACACGTCTGTGATTTGCTGATAGAACCCAAAGACGTTAAGAGTTAAAAACAGCCAATCACTGACCAACAAGTAGCCCTGCAGATGTGCGTAAGAGGCATTGAAACAAAATGCTGCATGACACTTTTCATAAAAAATCACAAGCTCTACCAATCACAGAATACGAAGCAGAGCTGCAGATGTGCTCACACAACACTGAAACAAATTGTTTCAAAATTCTTCTCACCAAAAAAAGTGGTTCTAGTCTTTGATACGAATCTAATTTCAATCCCAATCTACAGTATTCAATACCGGATGCCATGCTCTGTTTCGGCAGTCAGTGTCAGTTTTGTAAAATTATAAACTTTTTTTAAAGGAAAATAAGGAACGTCATGTGCCAGTCACGGACTTCTGAGCTCCGACACTGGAAAGGGTTTGTTGCTGCCGAGGGAACTGCCAAAACTACGTGCAGCAGTCGCTGTCGGCTTGTACACGTGCTTTGAAATTTTTATACGCTTACCTTCTGACCGAGTTTTTGTCTCTTCCGCGTTACATATTCAAGTCACGAGTAGCCAAGTTTCCCTTATGGAAACTCGCGAGCTCTGTCAAAACACCTAGCAGTGACAAGGTGCATGTCGCGTTTAGTCAGCGTGAATCTTAATACGGCTCAACTGCCTGAGACGACTTGTAGGTACGTGCATAATTCACGTCGGTTGTTTACTGGCGGCAGTCTAGACTGCAAATTGCTGTATGCTTGCTCGAGCTCTTCCTTGTGAATTGTCGAAGAGAACGCTTCTGACCAATAGTTAGTTGTTCCGTTGCAGGGAGACCAACCTCCGGTCAGTTAGCCTCATCGTACCTAACTGGCATCACCTACTGTCTCGGGACCAATGAAATCTCAGATTACGTCCTGGTATGTACATCGCAGTGAAATCAAGTCAGTCATAAATTAGTTAAAC
This sequence comes from Medauroidea extradentata, assembly GCA_003012365.1. Taxonomy (NCBI): domain Eukaryota; kingdom Metazoa; phylum Arthropoda; class Insecta; order Phasmatodea; family Phasmatidae; genus Medauroidea; species Medauroidea extradentata. The sequence goes on from PNEQ01016350.1 coordinate 22,342, forward strand.
GAACTATTACCGCGTCGTGTATGGTGTGATTGAGTGTGAGATATTTTGATCAGCGCTTAAGGGGAAGTTTAGATAATTTTCTTGTATTTTTGTTTTTCAACCTTAACATTTTTCAAGTTGTACCATCAAAATTTTCTCTTTGATAAGTCATAAGATAAACAGCTTGACATAAATAATAATGCTTTTTTTTTTATTAATTTGTCATGCAGAATCATTGCAAG
>PNEQ01016350.1:22662-33858 GCA_003012365.1 Medauroidea extradentata
AAAAAAAAAAAAAAAAAAAAAAAAAAAAAAAAAAAAAAAAAAAAAAAAAAAAAAAAAAAAAAAAAAAAAAAAAAAAAAAAAAAAAAAAAAAAAAAAAAAAAAAAAAAAAAAAAAAAAAAAAAAAAACAGAAAATTCATAAATAAAATTTATCACCTAGCTCTCCCCCTTAACGTCTATGTATTTAATGCTGCGCTATAAACGGAAGACACTCAACAGGATATGAAGAGGACAAGGAATCTGCACTGACATCCTGTATAGTTACGCAGAGTTACTGACTTTTGATAAAATAATTTTGCACCTCTGCTTCGTGATCAACGATTGGACGACTTTTAACTCTACCTGCAAATCAAAGACGTGTGGTATCCAGAAAAATTGTTCTACACAGTGAAAAAAAAGGTACTTTAGCAAAAAGTATTCTTTGAGAACTAGTTTCCAAAGAATCTTTTTGTATGTTTATAAAAATATTGCAAACTGTATGGAATATGTTTGTAAATATACAAATAAGTATATCAGTATTTTTACAAAAGTGTTTTATTTTTTAAAAATAGCTGTACATTCACAAATTAAAAAAATTGGAAAATTTAAACCACTTTAATGACCTGCGACATTGTTTCTGTAGTGCCCAAGACATTAGCTTACAAGATCTTTCTTGTAAAAGTACAGTTTTTAACTGTGTGATTGGCACAGTCAAATGGGTGATGTCTCTGCACATATTTATGCTATCCAATAACTAGGGCCACGATTTTGTCGCGAAAAGATTTTTGCCCCACTTTGTGTCAGTGACTCACGTGCACATCGGCAGTTCTGTTTCAAGGTTATTGGCAGCGTGTCTATGTTCAGACACGTTTCTCATTTGACTGCACCATTCAGAATAAGATTATTGTGAGTCTGTACGTCTATAATTTGCCAAGGAAAGTGAGAGTAGAATCATCCAATTACAGACGATGTAGCAGAGCTGCAGGTGTGCACATGACGCATCAAAAACCAAATGTTGCAAAAATCTTTTCGCCATAAAATCGTGGCTCTACCAATAACCAAGAAGTAGAACTGCAGTTACATAAGACACTGAAAACGTTGGTGCAACTTTCTATTCGAAAAAAATCAGCGTGATTGCAAGTCTGAAAAGCAGACTATTCAACACACTGTGAAGGAAAAAAGACTTCTAGCCTATTCTCGGAGCCTGATCGACTTTCACGATGTAACACATCCTGCCCTTGAATGGCATTCAAATTTGAACATTACCTTGTAAATCTCAAATTTCACTATCTTGCTTACTGTACATTTTTCTTATTCTCTAATTGTATAGATATACAAGTACCATACGGTAAATGAATAAATGCTAACTTTTATACTGTCAGCTGATTTATTTAGGATCTGAAAGATTTTGACAGGACATTCCTAAATATTTGAAAATCTAGTGTAAAATACTATTTATCCTATAACTAGAGACATGCAAAATTCGCGTTATTTACTGACAGCTGCCTAGACTCCAAGTGACTATAGCCTAGTTCGACGTCTCCCGCTGGTCGATATTGTCGTGACTTGCCGCGGAGAATACTTACACGGTAGATAGGCCAATCTCTGTGAAGACGTAACACGCGTAAATGACAACACATAAAAGTTCGTGGCCAATTAAATCACAGATTATGCTGTATTATATATAGGAAAGTGAAGTTTAGTCAGCTACCAAATGATAACGCGAATTTTGCATGTCTCTACCTATAACTAGGGATAGGAAAAATTCGCGAGTTTAATGATCAAAATGTTAGAATAATTTTGTAGTCCAGTTCCAAATTCTCCGTGCCAATTTTCACTAAAACTGAGAAAATGGAGAAAAACTGATCTGTAAGCCCACTGTGACATGGCTAAAGCAGTATTTAAAAAAATTTCTGTTATTAAATAAGGCGAGTTTTGGAAACTATCATCGTGTCAACTTTAGCGCACACTTAAAAGCTACACAAAATGTTCAGTACTCAATTTTCCTTGATGATGGACCAGGCGAGTTTTGAAACTGGACTACACAATTGTCCTAAGCACACTCAAACCCCGTCTATTCGTTCCTTGTCTACTAGTCCATAATAGCAGCTGGTGGACAAAGAGTCGAGTCTTGAGAATTCAAAGGATAGTGCAGTCTAACACGCAGATTATTGAATTCGCGAATTATTCCTTTACCCGCCTATCATGTGGGCAAACAAATAAACAAACGACCGAAGTTATCAACGTCACGGAATGGACTTGGCTGATTATAGGCCAGTGAATTCTAGCCTGTCCCCGATTGATATCGCGAAATTCACACGTATCTACATATTGGCAATAAGAAGGGATCGGAGAATTCCACGTGTTAATTATAAGACAAATTATACTTCACGTCCGACAGCTTGGGACAAGGGTACCGGGTTCAATTCCCGGACGTGGAGGTCAATATTTACAGTTGCCGCTCTGGGTTCAGAACTGGATGGTGTCCCCTCATTAACATACTACGGAAGACAATGGTGAACCACTGCAGAATCACCTCGCCTAGACAGCCTCAGAGGACGTCATGGTTTTCATCACCCGGCGCTCTCCCTGATTCTAAACATGCCTTCGTGCGGAACACCCGTCATCATATTTCAAACCTCTGACCAGTCTTGCCACCTTTTCACAGTAAAACCGACACAACACGCCTGGGAAGACTCTTAGTCGATAAATAGAGACCTTAAAAATTCGCGTGTTGTTTTGGGCACAACCTAGGGCACAACAATTAGCAAATTCTTGTCACTTTTGCAATTGGCTCTTGTCTTATTTGACACCTCTTGAATGGCGCTAAGCATTAATAAATAAGCATCTAACTGCAAGCCCAATTGGGTGGTATCAGTGTGCCCACGAGCCGCCAATAAGCAACTGCTGTCGGCTTAAGAGTCTGCTCCGGTGTTTCAGGCGCATGTATGCAACCCGCATTAACCCCATATAAATCAAGGCTAATATTACCTTCGCTATAGCAATACGAGTATTACACATATCAACATTTTCTTCGCGGTTTATCAAAGACCCAATTGTTCTTCTTTTCGCTACGTTCTGCAAATTTTAGTATAACGAGCGGTTACATTAAAAACCTAATATAAAAAAAGTTTTGTAAAATTTACAGTCTACCATTTTTTATACTTGGCTTCGGCGAACGCAGCGAAAACAAGACCGATGACCTCTTTCATAAAACGCGAAGGTAATGTTGATATGTGTAATACTAATATCGCTATAGCGAAGGTAATATTAGCCTTGATTCATATGGGGTTAATGCGGGTTGCATACATGCGCCTGAAACACTGGAACGGCCTCTTAAGTTCACAGATATTCTTGGAGGTTAGCCAAAAGGACAAATAACACACAAATTTTACCGGGTTCTACCAATTAAAAAAACAACTTGTAAGGGAACATGGACGGAATACTGTGCTACTAGATCTAGAATGAAACTGGATTCTAACTAGATCAGCAACCAATGAACAAATAGTTGTGGCTCGTGATATAATAAGTACAGGCCCGTGATTCTGACGAAAATATATTTGCATCGCTAAGTTACAATGCCTTACGAGAGCATACTTACAGTTGTGCTTCGTTATCAGTAATTTGATGATTATTAGCGTGTAAGTATTAACCCAGCAAATCACTAATGTGTGATGTCTCAGATACATTATTCTCACTGTACCAGTCAAATGAGTGACGCCTCTGCACAATGCATGCTATACATTAGCCGCGAAACAGAAATGGAAAAAAATTGGTAGAAAATGCATTTGTCCCAAAATTATTGGCTCTAGTCATAACAAAGCACCTCTTCCTTGAGAACAAATCCACGCTTGGCCACTGGTGAAGTGAAGAGATTTTGGTCACCATTTAACACCTAGATCCTTAGCGCTGGTGACAGGGGACATGACGTATGGAGGGGACGGGGGAATCGGAAGATCCCCGAGGAAATTTGCCGACCAGCGGCATCGTCCAGCACGATTCTCACATGCGAAAATCCGGGAACCGACCTCGCCGGGAATCGTACTCGGATTGCCTTGGTGGGAAGCCCGTGCGCCAACCGCGCCCCCCTGGCCAATGGTTTGAGTGAGTGTGAGCTGACCTGGTACTCGCACTTGAACTCGTGCTCCATGAAGCTGAGGCGGCGCAACTCCCAGGACAGCTCGAAGGCGGTGAGGATGGGGTCCTTGGAGGACAGCGCTATGAGGGAGGGACTCGCCAGGGCCCTGTAGGCGTTGATACGAGACCTCGAGTGCCTCAGCGAGTCCTCCTGCCGTGACGTCACGCACTCGTCACAACCGCACCTGCACCAACAAATAACACACACTATAAGTAGAGATTATGGTTTATCGCGGGAAAACTTGACTGTTTGCTGGGTTTCAACGCACGTTCAACTTGCCAGAAGATTACTGGCTTACACTTGTAGGTAGAGCTGTTACACTATTTAACTGAGTCAATAAGAATCCCACTATTGTAGTATTTGAAACCAGTTATCGGTCTGCAGACTGATATGTTGTGTCATACACACATAAACATATAACATAGGTTGCAAGTAATTACAGTGTTTTCAAGTGTATGTTGGCACAAAATATTTTCACGATTTTCCATCATTTCTAAATACAATACATTAGTGCATATATCTTTTTAACAAAAATAGAGGTCTCTACTAATTACTGTCAACAAATGTACAAAGAAAATAGTATATCGTAATATTTTAATCACATTTATTCTAACATTATGACTAAAAAATTCATTTAAGTTATGCATCCCTTCCACAGAGTTACCATAATTATAATGAGTGATAGTGGAAAACAGCAGAAATATTTAGTGTCAACGTATTTGCAAAGCAGAATAGTAACCTACGTATTGTGTGATTGGAAGATGGTTATGTAGTTTTTAAAGACGAATCAAAAATACTCCTGAGGGTTGGTGAGGGATGACATGAGGTGAGTAAGGAGCAGCGCCCGAATGAAAGGCGAGGAAAACGGGAGATCCCATAGAAAACCCACCGACCAACGGCATCGTCCGGCACTACTCCCAATCGCGAAAATTCGGAGACCGACCCCGCCGGAAATTGAACTTGGATCACCTTGATGAAAGGCGAATGGTGTGGCCATTCGACTACTGTGGACCCAGCATTCATGATAACCATGAAGCAGAACCATAGAGGAGCATACATGGCATTGAAACCAAGCTGTGCAAAACAAAGACCTTTACGCTAAAATTTCCTGTTGTGTAAGTTTGGTGTATTAATAATTTCACGAAAATGAGGGGTCCGTACCCTATGGGTATGCCTGGAAGAACCAGTTTATAGCCAGCGAGAATTGTTCAATAGCCTCGGTAGAAATAGGTACTATCTTCGAATCGCAGTGGTTGGGAGTGACTGCCCTCTCACCTGTCGACAGTCCAAAGAGGGGTTGCCACCAGGGACCACCTTGACATGGTTGAAGTCTATCCAAACTATATTAAACTACTTCCTGGCTAGTTATATCCCTAGACGGCTAATACCAACGTTCCTTCTGAGAGCAGTGAAAGCTTCAAGTCTTCCCTCATGCTCAAGGCGAACGTGGCCGTTCCGCAGGTTACAACAGTCGGTCGGTGTGTCATTGCGGGCAGCACTTTGCTGACCCCTGACCTGCGCTGACTGGGGTCACGGGCTGGCCACGGTGGGGAAATTACTCTCGTCCTCAATTATCAGCGTGTACTTTCTGGCCGCCCCGCTGACGACCAAGCCACCCCCACAGTAGGTTATCTCAACTACCGTTCATTCATCCCCTTCTACGGCTGATGGATTGCTGCCAGAAAAACCAGAATTCTGGTATAGGTGAATCGGAATAAAGTGAGCACTCAACAAAGCCCTGCTAAATTTCTATTTTCACCCAATTCATATTTTTCCGCACGTAACGTCTAACGACGGGATATGTCTAACCTGTCTGTACACGTCACTTGATGTTTGAGCGTTTAAGATAAATTGTGCAGTCGGTAGGAACCTTAATAGTTTTATAGAAAAAATTATTGATTACATAAATTAAAAATATGTAGATTTAAATTAATTTCATTTCAGTAGTAATGCATTTAAATATGAATATACACGGAGCTACATTAGGTTAGTTCGTTGACATCTAAACAAGTAGTAAGGTTACTATTGTTAACGTTAAATTATATGCCGTAACGGCTAGTGATATTTTTTAAATGTTAAATTTTTTGTTCTCACTTTATCCCGAAATATCTGTAACGTCTACAACATTGTGGTTAAGTGGTAGACAAGAATATTCTAAATTAACTTCGCCACAAGTCGTTTAAAAAATATTATATTATTTTCTCCACCGTACAAAAAAAAACCTCGAACCAATGCAGAATGTAAAAAAAAGTAACTTTAAGTTAAACGGCATTTAATTTGTTGTGTATGCATTTGTATGCATACAGGATGTCAAAAATAAATGTTTACAACTTTACAAAGTAGATAATAGGGCTCAGACTCCGAGACGCGTTCGAGGCGAGGAAACAGTGCAGCTATAAGAGTCGAACTGCCACGCTCAATAAACACCGCTTTGCCTACATTCACGGGGCTCCAAACTAGCGTGCAGTATCTTAGTAATATTATTTTTCGAATGGGACTTTAGCGGTTACCCTCCTATTTTATTTTTTGAAGGTGTGTAGCAAAGTCAAACTCTTGCTTCTAGTTTTGTGAGATCCTGGTAGTATTACTGGAGCTACAGCAGTGTAAAAACCGAGCGAGGTGGCGAAACTGTAACACGTTCGGGAGGACCCGTGTTCGATCCCCGACTCCGGCCATCTTGATTTCGGTTTCCCGTGGTTTCCCGAAATCGCTCCAGGTGAATGCTGTGGATGATAGCCGACTCTTCTCCCAGCTCCTGTCATTGTACGAAGTCGTGTGTTACCGTCTATAATGATCTCGTTGTCGTCGAGACGTGAAGACCACTTACCTTACCTCAGTATAGAAACTGTTTTAAGTAATTTAGAATACTCAAAATCATCTTTATAATAAAAGTACTGTATTTTACATTTACAGAAACATAGTTTTAAGTGTTTAACGTTTTAACTGTGTGTTCTGATAAACGCACTGCGAGTCAACTTAGCGATTTCGCATAATACAAGAATAGGCGTTCAAACTCGTGCGACCGTTACATAAGGCGAAAGAGCGGTGAATAAAATATCTTCACTCATTCATAGGTGCACATAATTTTCGCGAAAATATTCTTGCACCATTTCGTTTCAATGCCTTACGTACATGTCTGCAACTCTGCTTCGTGGTTATTGGCAGCGTCTGAGAAATGAAGTCTCTCATTTGAATCTGCTATCAAGAATAAGACTATTGTGACACCACAAGTCTGGTAGAACCCTGAGCGTGTGAGAGTTGAAAACTTTCAATTACTGGTCACGAAGCAGACGTGCAGATTCACACAAATTACATTGAAACAAGCTGGCATAAAAATATTTTCTCAAATGTCAGGTGCCCCTACGCATTCTATATTTACACTAATGCAGCCTAGGCAGTATATATACATTTTTTTTCGGAAGGGGCCCGATCCTCAAGAGCAAATTAATAAATTTTGGTTTTGTTGTCTTCATTACTATGTTTATAAATGGTGGTTTATCGCGGGAAAACTTGGCTGTTTGCTGGGTTTCAACGTCCGTTAATCTTACCAGAAGCCCTACTGGATTTCACGTGTACGTGAAGAACGTCGCATTGTAATATTTGATGCCTGTCAAACATACATCTGGCAATCATATATGCTGCAAGAAACTACAATGTTTTCAAGGATATATTGGCATAAAACATTTTCGCGATATACCATAATCTATTTATGTTACATTATATGTGACAATGTGCTACAGTAATAGTGACTTTCTAATTAACCAATGGAAAATATTTCGTGATCCTAAATTTGGGAATGTTATAAAGTAACACCGCCCTCTCACAAATAAAGCGGTAGGTCTGGGTCCTCCCCGGGAAAAATTAGGGTTTTAAGGTGTAAAATAGTTTTAGTTTAGCAGTGTCCGTAAGATAAAGGGGGTCTGTACACAATTTCACTATTATATCTAGTGGTAAGTTCAAACATTTCTGAAGAAAGGAGGTGAGCTCGGGCTCGTTGCCCCCTCCCCCTCCCGACCCAGAATGCAGCGGCCAATCAGCGACGGTACAAAAACCGTGCCCAGAACCAATAATCCGGCATAAAAACGCTCTTATGAAAGCACCGCCACTCATTTGCTTCTGTACACCTACATGTTCTGTGTTTTTCGTCGTGTGTTGGTAGTTAACAGTAGTGGAACATTGTCGCAGCATTTATAACCGCCCCCTCCCCTCATCACGTCTCCTCCCCTACCTGTGCGCGCCATTAAACAAATTGCGGGTGGGCGACAGTCCAGCTTCAGTGGCCTCAAGGGGGGAGGGGGGGAGAGGGAAGGTCTGGGCGTCGTATGACCATGGTCGCGGGTGGTCGGCGGATTTACGGTCCAACAAGCAGGCCGCCTGCAGCGACGCCCAGCTCTGCCCAGTGACGTGTGCTCGACTGCGTTCCACCAGGAGTGTGACAGGAGAGGGGAGGGAGGGTGCACTAGGAACCGCGTGGTCAGCACCATCCCCTCTAATATCTCGCTGGCAGTATTTACAATCTCACCACTACATAATAAAACATCACGGACACAATGTGGAAACAACAGTTGACATTTTATGAATACCTACTAAGAATGCACGAAAACCGACTGAGAAAAAATATTTTCAATTACACCACACAATTAAAGTCCACCTCCAAATGACCCGAAGAGGTCAGATGAGATGCACAAGAAACCAGTAAAAAATTATCAAAAAGAGAGAATAATTCAGCAGCAAAGTCAATAGCATAAAATCATTTGAACAGAAACCACTATAAAGGAGGTCCATATATTACACTTCTGAGGAAGAAAGAAAGAAAATAAGTGAAAGAATGAAAAAGTAATTATAAGAGAGAAAAAGAAAGGCCAAGAAACTTAGAGTTCCATGCAGCTTATAGTTAGCCGAATTCGGAAAGGAGAAAAAATGTTATTTCAAAATGGCCCTGAACTTATATTAAGGTGGCACAGCCACCGCCATTTTGGAGAAACTCAAATGGTAACTTTAGTTAAACGTGCACTTCTATACATTTAACCACTGTAGGACATGGGCTATAAGCTGGCGGACTTTAATGTTGTACGCGAATCAACTTGTTTCATTATTTTGGCTTGTGGAATAGAGTAGAAAAATTTTCTATTCTGCCGTTCTACAAACAATAATTATAACGTGATTATAAAATTGTTAGATTCAACTGCTCTATCATGGCCGAACCAGTGAAAAAAAATTATCAGAAGCTAAATTATATAGAAAAACCTAAAAAAAAAAAAAAAAAAAAAATTCATTGCACGGCGGTTTGGACAGACGGCCCCCTTAAGGCCATGATCTTTAATTTATTTCAAACAACTGCTAATAACTCTAATATTTTTATCTAAATGCTTTGAAATAATTTGAGACTGTGTACAGTCATACGGTACACAATTTTGCCAAAGCGTTTTTTTTTAATAATGTGCCGTTTGTTAGCGACAAATTCTTTTGCTTTATTTTGACTTATTTTGCCAACAAAAATATGATATTTCAGGGGTAAAAAACTGATAATCCATTTATTGTATTGCAACAGAAAAATTAAGACACAAACGATGATATATGAGTGTTAAAACTATAAGAATTAAGTTCGATATATGTATTAATTTGCGTTAAAATATTTTCGAAACTGCTGCAAATCTAAAGAGCGAGGCCTTAAGAGTTAGAGGACGGTAGCTTTCTCTTTACATTTGAGGCAAGGAAACGAGGAAGTCAATAAGTCGAACACAACACGTCCGTCAAACACCTCATCGCCTCTAAGCGCGGAGTACTAAACTAGCGTGCAGTGATTCCATAGAAACAGTTTTTCAATGGGACTTCAAACGATAACACTTCTGTTTAATTTGTGAAAAGATTGTGGTAATGTCCAATGCGGGTTTCTATGGCTTCGTTTTACGATTAAGATAAATATTTTCTCAGCTACAGCAATGTGAAAAAGGCATTTTTAGCACTTCTGAGGAACTTGAGAATCATGTTATTAAGAAGCGGACGGCATTTTTTTAAATCATTGGGACACAGCTTGAAGTGTGTCTTCCTTTAGTAGATAAACGCATAAGGAACATTTTTAACCGTTATACAAGAAAAAATAGTCTCCCTACCACGCCATATCACGGCTCAAGCGTCCGGTCCACAAACTTTTAATGGAGTGTCCGTTGAACCCGCGATCCATCAGTGAAATATACTTGCATGTAAACTTCTTCTAGATTTGTCACTAGATGCCTGGTAGTCGTTTATAAGCCGTGACATCTTGTTTTCCGAGCACAAACAAGAAGTGGGAGTGCTTGAGAACTAGCGAGAGAACTAGAGTCCGGGAGAACTAGAGAAGAAGCAAGTTGGAGCGGTGCGGCTAGAGTCGCGGGCGTGGGAGGAACTCAGGGAAGAGTTGAGACGTACCACGCCGGTTGCCGACTACTAGGGAAGAGAGAAGGCGCCCACCAGCCGTCGTGTCGGCCCTGATTCACTGCCAGCCCATTGACTGCTGTGAGCTTCACAACCAGAATAAACTATTCAGACTCCTGCCACGGAGTTCTCCTGTCTCCGACAAACAACCGACCCCTGCGCCTTGACGACAGGTCATGATGGGTTTCCGAGTCACTAGGCTACCTGTCGGAGAAAGCTGGCAGCGTTGTCAAATCGCCGGTCCATACATTACAATGGCGCCTTTTATGTGACAATACAAGGGTAGAAAATCTCGCAGGTTCAACGGCCTATGCGCTAGACTTTATAGTATTATTAGCGACCTGAAAAATTCTAGTTTGCTTCCACGCACACGCTAGAATTCCAGCAACTATAAGTTTGTGTCACTTTCGCAATTGGCTCTTGACTTATTTGGCATCCCCTGGTTATAATAATAAAAAAGTCCTTAACATTGAGACACCTGTCCATGCCATGGTTATGTGATATAATAATTTAAAACTGTGTGTAGTGACGCTGTCTTAGACTGCCCTGTTCGACCACGCTTGATACTCTGAACGAGTTTGAAAAACAGGAAAACATTTTTTTTTTTCCTCACCACATTTTCTGGTTTGGACGTCTTCTTGAATACAGAGGTTGATCAGTGAAGATT